>CM072681.1:28558802-28618713 GCA_036884735.1 Huso huso
TGATATCTGGCCTATTCTAAATCCAGTGTCACTGCACACTAATGTCTCCATAGAAAAGCATTAGATTGTATTCAACCTCCAGTCTTGTAGGACTAGCTAGGGTTTAATTTACAAGGCACGGTATACTATCCTATAATAATGTATCCTCCAAGTCTCACTGAGAAGGCTTTTAGAAATGCTACGACAATGGTAAATGTTTGAAAAAGAAGGTTTTACCATGGAGGGGAACCCAGGCTTTCCGCTAAACACAATACAACTCCAGCAGCGAGTAGAAATAGCCAAATGTATCAAAAACAAAAGCATGTATGTCTAATAAATTGTGATAGATTTGCTTTTTGCCCGGTATTAAGTGCAATATAAATGTTTGTTTCAGGCAAAGGTGTTTTAAAGTTTCAAATGGTATTCTGGATTATGTCAGTGAATAGATCTTGTATATTGTAATGCTTCATGTGCTTCCTGTGAGAAGTAGTTCCTTTTAAAAGGAAATAACTTCCTTTGTTCTCATTTTGTGCTGTGTGTAGGGATCTATCTTCAGTCACGGCATGTATAATCGTAACCCTGTTACGTTTCCTATCTATGTATCTATTTTGTAATGCATACCAGTATATGATTTTTTTTAAATTTATTTTTAAAGTGTTGTAAGGGCAGCTTCTCGAACTCCATAGAGTTCACAAACACCCTGTTTTAAAATGTCTAAACATGAAACTAAAAAATTGAGACCGACGGGATATATTTCTGACAGTACTGAGTACTGACAGTATCTGGTGATGAGGTCTCACGCTGGTGCTGGGAGTTTTTGTTTTTTTTGTTTATATTACTTATTGACATATAATAATGGGATGTATAATGTGGGCTTTTTCCGAGACGTATAGTTATAGGTGTCTGTTTCCTTGCTCAGGTTAATAGTCCTAATCAGTGTCACAAGTAAAATGTTTACATTTTTACAAATAAAATGCATATTGTCTTTGATTTTTTTGTTTTTAATTTTGCTGAATAATTAATATTAAGACCATCAGCCCATGTTCACAGACGACTGGTCGGTACATTGTGATAAACCTGACGTCACTGTTTCTGACGGGTCCGGGTAAAACCCAGAATGACGGAACAGCAGAACAGTTGCTTTATAAACCAGTTCTATTAAGATCAAGTCCCCACCATAAATCCTTGATGCATTGTCTGAAGTTCCCCTAATGCTTTCATATGACACTACATTCAAACTGGGAGACTTGCATATCTCTGCTCTTCTCTTTCGCCATATAGCATTCAAAGAGGCTCCTTTTTTACCTGTAGGTTTCACGATTCCCGAATTCACACATCAGCAGTTCTTCAGAATAATCTGCATGTTAATACCAGAATTAAAAAGTCTACAGATTGTAATATGCGCTGACCGTGAGGCAAGTATAGAGAATGCTATTCAGGTTACTATTCCAGAACTAGTAGTTGTGAACTGCTGGAATCATATTATTATTATTATTATTATTATTATTTATTTCTTAGCAGACGCCCTTATCCAGGGCGACTTACAATTGTTACAAGATATCACATTATACATTATTTCACATTATTTTTACATACAATTACCCATTTAAACAGTTGGGTTTTTACTGGAGCAATCTAGGTAAAGTACCTTGCTCAAGGGTACAACAGCAGTGTCCCTCACTGGGGATTGAACCCACGACCCTCTGGTCAGGAGTCCAGAGCCGTAACCACTACTCCACAATGCTGCCCCATATTCTAAATGATGTGAATTACTGGGTCTTAAAGCATGCTGGTCAAAGCAGTGATGTTGCTGTATATCAAAATCATATTCTCAGGCTATTGGATAGCAAGTCACAGGATGACGAGCACAACATTAAGTTAAAGGATTTCTCTAAGAAATGGATCCAGGTATTTTTGGAGTAGTACCAAGAGTTTCATGAGGATACAATTCTAAAAAAGAGTGTCAGGTACCATTTGGAAATATTAGGAGTTTATTGCCTAACTAGTGGGGTAACTACTAATACCTCTGAAAGCTTCAATGTGGCTCTGAAACGCCTGTCCAGCTGGAAGGAAATTAGAGCAGATGCCATGATTTTATCATTGTTCTACCTCCAAAAATTTTACCTTCGTGAAATTCTTAGGGGAAAATGCAATCTGGGCAATTACCATCTTACTGAGATGTGCTCTGCATTTAGCTGTAATTTGGAAGACGTTACATTTCCAGAAGATGTGCTTGATCCTGAACAGATTGTACATTTTGTGAAGAGTGGTGAGGTTCCAAGTACTCTGGAAGCAACAGTTGTTAATGATGTCCAAGAAACAACGCTTGTGAAGCAATGGCAAAGCTTACTCGTATGCAGCACAGAATATCATTGGATGCAGTGGCACAAAGCTTCGTCACAGGATTAAAAAATGTTAAGTATGTGGCAACTTTGCACCCTCAAGAAACCTGCTCATGTCTTAGCACCAGGGAGTGCTACCATATACTTGCAGCCAAACAATCTTTGGGTGTGGAAGGTTCTAAGAAAACACCTTGCTTGAGTCTGTCACAACTGAAGAGGAACAGAAGAGGAAATGCATGATCTGGAAGGAAGAAACCAAGAAGAAAGGATGACATTGAGGTGACACCTGCACCAGACTCCCTGGAAAGTCAGAAGGTCAGCATTTTGACAAACAGGAGTCACAGTAAAGTACATACATCTTTTTCCTGTGTTCGAAAAGAAAAGGATATACTCCCTGATACTCCCTGAAGAAGTGGACATACAGACATATACACCAACAGAAAACACCAAAGTGTTGTTTGAGAGTAATATTAGTGATATTAACCTTCCACCTCCTGAGGAAAATGTGTGGAATACTGTGTCATGGAAAGATGTGCATCCTTTAGAAATTCATGGTACACTGGATGAGGTGGTGAAGAAGATTAAAGGTGTTATATTTAGAAAGTGTGACCTGGCTTCAACATGCTGTTTTGGATGAGTTTATAACAGCATGTGAAGACCTACTCCCCAAAAATGGATATGATGTTAAAGTGGTGTGTCTGACTACTGATTTGTTTCAAGCTCTAAAAGCTCAGGGAATAACCCAAAGCATATGCAATTATGTTACAAAGCTAAATCTCTCTTGCTATGACATCTGGCTAATTCCAACCAATATTCATGGTATCATTGGGTGTTAATTGTAGTTGTTTTTCCCCCCAAGGATCTGTTCTTGGGCCCCTTCTCTTCAATATCTACATGCTTCCCTTGGGTCACCTTGTAGAGCATCAGTTGACAGCGAATAAAACAAAAAAACAAGGGTCCTCAATTAACAAATTTAATACCACACACACCAGTATTATTTATTTCTTAGCAGACGCCCTTATCCCAGGGCTACTTATAATTGTTACAAGATATCACATTATTTTTACACACAATTACATTATTTTTAACATTTTTCACATACAGTTACTCATTTATACAGTTGGGTTTTTACTGGAGCAATTTAGGTAAAGTACCTTGCTCAAGGGTACAGCAGCAGTGTCCCCCACCTGGGATTGAACCCACAACCCTCCGGTCAAGAGTCCAGAGCCCTACCCACTACTCCACACTGCTGCCTTATGTAAACTATATACAAGCGAATCGTAAACAATTTAAGGAAAGCACACAAATAGTAGAGGGAAATGTAACACAAATTGAAAGTCAGGCAATGAAATAGAGATCTGGAATAGCTAATTGCTAATATGGAAAGAAAACTTATAAGTGCACAAGATATATATATATATATATATATATATATATATATATATATACACACAAAGGCTATCACGCATGCAAAGCAATGTCCCGAATAAATCAAGTCCAAAAATAATTCAAGTAATCCAACCGAGCAAAAAAGAAACAAATCCAAATCCAAAATGCAAAAAAAAACAAAGTCCAGCAGAAAAAAAAACAAATGGAAAAAACCCCAGAATGATCTCACCCAACTGTTTGTTGATGCTTATTGTATAGTTCAAGTGGCAGTAAAACAGCAACAAGTTGTCCAAGAGATGCTCCAAGGTAGTATAGTTATTATTTAATATAATTTGCTTGTAAATAAAATCCTGAAAGCAAACTGGAACCCATTCAGTACCTGCACACAACCCACACCGCCATACACAAAATGAAGGAACACAGAACACAGACCACAAACCTGCCTCCCCTACCCCTCTACCTGTTTAAAAAAGGCCAAGGCTCATGGGAGTTCACCCTTCTTAAAGGGGAATCCCTAATTAATAGATACAATGAATATGAAGTTACCTGGCCAGGCATTTTAACTAAAGGGAGTGTTTATTTAAACACTTGTGTGGCTAGTGCCACAACCTTATCCGCCAACACAGCCTCATGTTTCACTCCAATACTGACGACACCCAGTTCTACTTAAAACTCGACCTTGGAAGCCCCTCTGCCATGGTCCGGCTCTCGGCTTGCATTCAAGACATCGAGGCCTGGATGTCTGCCAATTTTCTTCAGCTGAACACTAGCAAATCTGAACTCCTTCTGGTAGGATCTAAAACTCAACTTAAGAATCTAAATATAGCTGCCCTGAACCTCAGAAACTGTCTGCTGCTGCCTTCCCCTATAGTATGAAGCCTTGGTGTACTTCTTGACAGCAGCCTCTCCTTTGATGCCCACATCTCCTCCATAGTCAAATCTTCCTTCTACCATCTTCGAAACATCTCCAAAGTCCGTCCCTACCTTTCCCTCCCAAATGCGGAGATACTTTGTCATGCATTTGTCTCCTCTCGACTCGACTAACACAACTCTCTATATGGTGGTCTCCCGGCATGCATCATAAACCGACTGCAGCTAGTCCAGAATGCCGCTACCAGGATCCTTACCAGATGTAAAAAACGTGATCATATCTCCCCCTGTCTTGCCCAGCTGCACTGGCTACCTGTAAAGTTCAGGATTATTTTCAAAACTCTCCTGCTCACCTACAATGCCCTTCATCACACAGGTCCCGAGTACCTCCTCAACCTATTGACCCGCTATGTCCCTGCCCGCAAGCTGAGGTCCTCTGACTCTGGCCTGCTTGTTATCCCCAAGCAAAAGTGCACCACCCTTAGAGAACGCTCGTTTAGCTTCATGGCTCCAACTCTTTGGAACTCTCTCCCACCGTTGCTCGCTTTAAATCAACTCTCAAGACCCACTTGTTCTCTCTTGCTTTCCATGCTCTTTAAGTCTGATATCTGCTAGTAGCTGCTGTGTTGCTGCTACTATCATGTATTATGCATTTTCCACTGTATTTAATGTATTATGCTTTTTTTTTTTTACTGTATATCATGTATTATGCATTTCTCTGTATTTAAAGTATTATGGATTTCTTGTTGTTACTGCATCTTGTAAAGTGCTTTGTGATGGTGGTCCACTATGACAGGTGCTATACAAAATAACGATTGATTGATTGATTGATTGATTGATTGTTTCAAATGGAATGTGTTTAGATTCAGCAAATATTTATTAATGACATGCACCAGAAAGAGTATGGGTTCCCAGTAAGGTGGAATGATTGGACCATTTATGCTCCAACTGACCTCCCTTGGCAAGAAAAAGGCTATGACTGTGGAATCCATGCTTGCATGTAAGAACATAAGAAAGTTTACAAACGAGAGGAGGCCATTTGGCCATCTTGCTTGTTTGGTTGTTGGTAGCTTATTGATCCCAGAATCTCATCAAGCAGCTTCTTGAAGGATCCCAGGGTGTTGGCTTCAAAAACATTACTGGAGAGTCGGTTCCAGACCCTCACAATTCTCTGTGTAAAAAAGTGCCTCCTATTTTCTGTTCTGAATGCCCCTTTATCTAATCTCCATTTCTGACCCCTAGTGCTTGTTTCTTTTTTCAGGTCGCAAAAGTCCCCTGGTTCGACATTGTCAATACCTTTTAGAATTTTGAATGCTTGAATCAGATCACTGCGTAGTCTTGGATACAGTCTTGACTGCGTACAATGGTGCTGGCACAAGGATCCTTGAGGGTGTAAGTTCACACCGCTATCCTCTGGGTTAGACAGTGCTTGTGCATCCCTCATATGCTGCCGTTCCTTCTCCCTAGCGACGGCTCTGGTATACATTATCCCATGCGTAATGTCATTGGTAGTCGTCTTTGAATTGAAAGGGAACGTTAGGTTACTTACCGTAACCCTGGTTCCCTGAAAGAGAAGACGACCACCAACCGCGAGGTCACATTGGTCGCCCTCACAGGTTCGATGGAAAAAGAGAAATGGCTTCCTTTTGATGACAGTTTTGTCCCCTCGGTGGGTGTGACTGAGTGCATCATCCCTGGAAGAGGCCTATCGGCAGCTCTGGTATAGAGAGCTCAGCAATACCTACCCAATGGGCAGGCATATCTCATACGTAATGTCATTGGTGGTCGTCTTCTCTTTCAGGGAACTAGGGTTACGGTAAGTAACCTAACGTTATGTAGTGTGGACAGGGCCTAAAACATGCTATAAACAAAAAAGGAAATAATTTAATAAAAAATTGAAAACTTTATTTAACACACTGTATATTCATATTGTAAAAATCAAAACCACAACTATTTACATACATGCCTTCCCCGCCCCCAGGTGCCCCCCCCCAGAGTCTCCCCAGTGCTCAAGGCAGTCACCCATTATAAAATGGGTTCCAACTGCACAAGATTTACACATTATTTTTAAATGGAGTGTGTCCTTGGGCACAGTCCACTGAACAGAATCCAGGGAGTTTCAGCATAATCGCTCTTCAAAGCTCCATGCTGTCCGTCTCCCACATATCCTGGTGCCATGTCCTTGTAGCTGGTCCCACAGTGTCCGCACTGGTGCTCCTGAATGAGCAAACATATTCCAGTTTACAACACCTGTTCAAAATAGAAGAATATTTATAGAGTACTTTAATGTAGTTCAAATTGTTGCAAGGTACTTCATTAAACAATACTAACCGACAGAGTTACTTAGCAGATTTTACAACCCGCGTTAATATTAATTTAGTGATCACACCAAAAAGTAACACCATAAGGCACATACATTTTTAGGATTAGCTCAGCTCTCTATAATTGCAGTAGTACAGATCTAGCTCAGTATCTTATGCAATTACAACTCTCCTATTTCTTATGTTTGTCTGTTTGTCATCTGTCCCTCTGTCCTTTTTTACCGTTTTCTTTCCAACCCGAATTTAACAATACTGCCTGAACCAGTATTGTTAAATACCAGAATGCCATATTACAAAACAAATAAATTCTGTAGGCATTACTAAAATAAAAGGTGGAGGATGAGCTGTTGGAAAACATGGAACAAGTATTGAATAACAGTTTGCTACGCATGAGGAATGATGGCTGTATTCATGTTATTTTTTCTGAAAAGTGATTTAACATTGGATAGAAAAAAACTGTTAGTTCCAAAATGCAAGCACTGCTGTGATAGATGAAAAGCTGCAATATGGTAGAGAAGTTACTCTGAAGTTGTAACAACTGAAAAAATTATTTTTTGTGTCAAAGCAAATGGCTGGCCAGCAGCACACGGGCTGTACAAACAAGTCCTTTGATCTCCAGCCCTGACATGAAAGAAGTTTGCCCTTCGGGAGTCCACTGGGGTATAAAACTAGTTAACAGGTTTTTGCTTAGAAAATACATCTGGTTTATGACGGGGTCATAAAGCTAGTTTTCAAGGGGACCGAAGGAGCCAGGCTCTAAGACTTCAAAGAGAAAAGGTCTCAAGAAGATGACAAAAACCAGATGTATGGACCTTTGTGGCACCAGGGGTTTGAAGAATGCACTGAGTTCAGAGATCTTCACACTAGATCACACACACACACACACACACACACACACACACACACACACACACACACACACACACACACACTCACACTGAATGAAATATATGGTAATAGGATAATGAGTTGTACCTTTTCTATTGGTTAAGTGTCAGAGAAAGAGGAGGAGAGAGACACCTATGCAGAAGGGTATTTAATGTCATGCAACAATTGTAAGAACAGTATTCTGTGTCCTGTACCTGGGACCAGACTCCTGCATATTTCAATAAACATAACAACTGACTGAAGAAAAGGACTCTGTGCAGTTTCTTGAATCTACTTACTCACCATCCTCTTTTTTTTTAAGTTACATCATTTGGCGAGCCACCTGTGGACTGTTTCCTGATACTTTTTTTTTTCAAAAACCGGGAGGTTTGTTACCTGACTGCAGAGAAACCCATTTGCCCAGCCTGAATCCTGTGCACAGGACCAGGACAAAGCGAATGGACAGAGACTACTTCTAACTTCTGACCAGGCGGTGTGGAGAATCTTTGAATCAGGACTTCAGCTCGAACATATAACCACGTACATTGGTGAGTAGTTACTGGTTTATTGTTTTATATGCAGTGTTTAGAATGTAGTGAGAATCAAGGGTAGAGTATGAAAGAGGACTTCTTGATAATTCATGTACATTGAGGACACAATTAGTTAAGTCAAGAGAGATTGACCGCTGAACTAAAAGTGTATTGACTATTAGGACTTTAGGTATGAAAGAGGACCTCTGGATTCTTAAAAAAGTCAGAGTAAATCGTGTAGTGTTATGACGTGCCAGTAGAGTCTATTGGACTAGTTACACGGACTTGTATAGCTCAACAGGTGCGGGCATACTCGGTTTTATGTTTTATGTTTGTTTTGAGAGGGTTTGGTACACCTGTTTTGTCTTTGTTTTTACTGTTTGGTTTATAAGTCACGATAAGGGGCAATAGGATAAGCCTCTTATTTAACTGTCCACATTAGGTGGTACAGATAAGGAACAATCAGACAATAAGTTCCAGTTAAGCCCAAATAGCACATACAAAAGTGTAAATTAAATGTGCAATAAACCAAAATAAAAGTTTATGCTTCGTTAAGCATAGCTTTAAACACAGAATATTGGTAAAAACAAGACAAAACTAAAAACAAGTTGTTTTGTTAGTTTTGTGTTTTGTTGGGGAGTCTGATCAACTCCAAATATGTTAGAAGCTGACCCTCAATGTCATCAAATGGATGACTGGAGAATATGGAACATAGACTATGTGTTAAAACATGGCAAAAGGAAGCTATGTACAGAACAGTAATGTACATGTTCATGTGACAGGTCAGGAGTGTGTGTCTCGTAAGAAGAAAAAGACAAAGGCGATTCAAAACTGGTAGCCCACAAAAAAAACAAAACAAAACAAAAAAACTGTAAAATTACAAGGTCACATTAAAATGTAATTAAGAAGTTGCTTATTAATGATTGTTTGAGTAATTCTGATTTTGCTTAAGCGTGGAGATAAAGTAACATCTTAGAAAAACTATGTACTAAGAACTAGCATGAATACTTATTGTCTTGCCTCGATCATAAGAGGGTTTGATAAGGGAAAGAGACCCATGTTAACTGATGAGTTATTTGTATTGTGTTAGTGTTTGAATGCAAAGGAATGGCCAACCTTTGAACTAAAACAATAACACAAATATACAAAGCAACAATTAATAGTTTGTTCAGGATTATATTGGTAAACAAGAGGAACATTTTGTCTGTCTGATAGAGGGTTTACTTGAAAAGAAAGTGGTGGTATTGTTTTGGTACGCAGGGTCTGTGTCTCCCTGGTCACAGATTCAGGGAGGAAAAAAATAAAAACTTGCGTGACCATATTTGGGCAGAGAGAGAAAAGACTGTAGAGAATGAGAATAGATCACTGTTAGACAGACTAAAAAAATAAAAAGACTTTTAGGAAGAGAACAAAGGTTTGTGGAGATCAATAAATCTGAAACAAATTAAATTATCGACCTGGAAATATTTTATTAAATATTTTCATGAATGAATGTTAAGTGTTTGTTTGAGAGTGAATTTTATGTTTAAGACAAGGGTGAATTTTATGAATCACCTATGAATACATATTTGAAACCAAGATCACATGAGTGGTAGAGTTTGTATTATTGGTGTAGCTAAAAAAAAAAAAGTGCAGAGTTAAAAACGATGTTTTATTTTTTTAAGGGGTCTGTTTATTAATGATTGTTTAGTTCATGTTGAATTAAACAGGGAGATTGCATTCTCTTTGAATGGAAAAACACGTAGTTTAATAAAAAGCACTGATGTTATCAGTATTAACTGGGTTTATTCTGATGTTGCTAAAGCACACTACCATACACGTAGAAGAAAAAAAAAAAGTTGAATTGTTAGAGAGCATAAAATACAATTCAAATTGGGAAAAAAAAGAGGTCTGTCGATATCAGAGTGATTTACAGGGATTTCAACTTCTGCTAAGGCATCAGAATGCAGTGATGCAGGAGACAAAAGCAGTGTCACTCAGAGCTACGCGAGTGATGTGAAATGGGATGTTTGCACACATGTGTACGATGTGTTTTGTTTATGTTGGTTACAATTAGTATTTTACGGAGCTTCTTGCAGGAGAGGTGATGATAATTAGATTAATGTGATAACTGAAACATGAATAAATCGCGAGTGACATGAGATTATTGATGGTGCAGTATAGGACTGCAGGATTGATGGATTGTGATACTGGTATGATAGACAGTCTGTTGGTTAATGTTTGTGTGTTTGTCTGTGAATATAGGGTATGAATACTCTTTTGTGGAAGTTCAGCACAGGAGGCTGAACTAATGGCAATATTGTGATGCAAAATAAAGTCAACTTCTCACTGTCTAATACAGAACAGACAGTCGCAGTAGCAAAAGTAATTATGCACTCACAGTAATACAAATGCACTTGGTAGGATTGACCATGGGGAAACGCCCGTGTAAATTAATCAAATAAAGAATATATTCGCTGGCTTAAGCATGAAGCAACCTGCGCCCTGGTTGGCGAAGTACAGTGATTCCATGTCCTCGGCCACCCAAAGAGCTCTGGGTTGGTAGAGCTTGTGGATCACATTCTAAAAAAAGGAAGCATCATAAACAGGTGCTCATGAAGGTCAGGTTTATGTGCACACACATTTTTTTTTTTTTCTCACTGGACTATTTCTATAATAGATCCTGATTTATTTTGATCTGCTAAAAAAGGATGCTGTTATTAATTGCAGCAAGAATAGGCAGTACTTTTATTTCTGTATGCGTTATTGAGAAACATTAACGTTTGAATACATTTCTTTGTAAACTTTCTTTTCAACTGTTATTGTGATATGTGCTCTGGACGTCTTGCCAAGAAGGGAGAGATCAATGTATGACTAACATCTTACAGGACTGTTCTCAACTAGGTAATATCATACAGTATGTGGACGACATACTGTTGCAACGGGAACTGCGGAGAAGCACTATCTGTTGCTGGAGGAGCACGCTGCTCTCAAATTAAATCTAAAGAAAGCTGCATTAATGAAATCATCTGTTTGTTTCTTAGGAGTACAGGTGGAAACTGGAGGACACACACCTGACCCAGGAAATAAAAAGCTGATTAAAAATCTGCCCCTTAGATCTTTTTGGGTATATTTGGATTCTGTCAGGACTTCATGGAAGGATACAGCGAACTAGCTGTCACCCTCTATGAACACCTGAATGGTAACCCAGGCAAGCAAGACACATTGCTATAGGATTAAAGGTCACATGCCTTGTTTGAGGCATTAAAACAGGCACTGATTCCAACCCCACACAGGGTCTCCATTCAAATTTAAAAAAAAAAAAAAAAAAAAAAAAAGGGGGGGGTGGAAGGCTGATTGGGGAGGTCCGTATGAGATAATGGACAAACTGGGAGAAATCAATTTGAAATTGGCAATACAAAAAATGAGGGAGTGAAAACTGGCTTGAAAACTAGTTTCACTGATAAGCAAACCTGCTGGAGAAACGGAAATTCCTAAGGGTACTGATGCAGTTAGGTTAGAGTAGTAGTTGTGAGCAATGAAGCAGATAGAGATTTGTAGTTACTTTCAAAGTACAGACACAGGTCTAAGGCTTTTCTCTTCTCCTACAGGTTCATGCTGGAACTGATATTTTATATTATGTTCACAATATGGGGTGGACATAGGCTCTGAGAAAAATACAAGATAGAATTAACAGACATTGGCGATTCTTAGAATTCCAATAACATTATCAATGCAGATGAAAAAAAGAGACTATTCAAGAATTAACCTTTTTTGAAATTAAATCAGATATTAATCAAAAAAGAATAAATACTGCACTTGTTCTCCACAGGTTCCGAGATAATACTGATGGCGTTCATGTGGAATGGAAGCACAATGCTGTTCATCGGAACTGAGAGGACCATTTCAGAAGAGTTTGTGCAGAAAGTTCCAGTACACTTGTGGGACAATTTGGATATGCAAACAGTAACTGTACATATTAACCTGCATAACTTTACAATGCTTGTCCATGATATGTAGTAATTAAGCTCTACCATATATCTGGAACAAGAGTGTAAGTTGCTGAGAGACGGTCATGAGGAAGTATCTGAAACCACAGAGACAAGAAATATTTATGATGACGTTAAAGTGACATTTTTGGGGATGTAATGGGGACTGTTAATTTCAGTTAACATACCTGATAATGAAACTACGTATTATAAACTTGGGGTATAGATGTATGATTGGTGAAAAGATTTGTCTTAGTTTAAAGATACTAAAGGTAATATGTCAGCGATCCTGGAGTGCAGAGATGGGAAGGTCTCATGTAATTTCTTACTAATCACATTCAGTAAAATAACAAAAACTGCAAAGGTTGTACCATTGACCTCTAGGGGCACTGGGAGTATGGAGTTTGTGTTGTTCATGACACTTGAGAGTGAAATTGTTAAGACATTGTATCTGCCATCCATGATAGGGAGGCAAAATGGTTGGTGTCTTGCAATGGATTATTTGGAGTGTTGTTAGGAACATAATACTATATTAATATGTACTTGTAAGGTAATGGTACATCCTATGTTGAATGGAAATACCAATTGAAAACAGCTGTACTACTGAAAAATATGGTTACCTATATTAGACATTAATTGTGGAAATCATGTGAACTTTGAATGATATGCTGTAGTGTTGAATATGTCTAAAATGAGGCACTATTTTAGTACTTGTTCAATGCATAGTGATCATTTTGAAGTTATAGTTTTAGGTTTTAATCAGTCTTAAGTGCATCATAAGATTGAGATGGTCTAGAATATTGGATTCTAGAAAGATGTAATTTAACATACGGGTTAAAAATAATGATACACCTAAATGTGTTCGAGCAACATGAGTGTGGTTCTGATCAAGAGGATGGGGATCCACAGCTGGAACATAGAGTTTATTCTGAGAGTACTGTAGTTTCGAATAGAAGATGTGAATATGAGCTTACAGAGTTAAACCAACACTGCACCGCGTAGCTAAAGAGCAGGGCGGGTTGGGTGAAATTGGGAGGCCTAGATTGCTGTAAGGAATTGAGTACGCAGTAATTTACACTTGTTCCATGCGGGGTGATCTAATTTCTTGAAACAGGGCAGTAAACCGTACTATCGAGGTAAAATCACTACGAAAGTATGTCCCTTTTGCACCTCCTACCTCGGGAAGGTATCATTCTCGGACCAGAAAGAAAACTGTTTTGGATGATGTGAATATAGTATTATCGTATGTAATGTATAATTTCACAAATCTAACTGTTATATTTGAACAGCATTGCAAAGCAACACACCAATATCCAGAATTGGCTTCAAAGGGAAATAAGTAGTACAATAAAAGATTACAAAGAAAGCGAATAGCGAATCAGATGTATGAAGGTAATGAGAAACGTGGGAAGAGGGGACTTTTGATAAAATAGCAGGATGGTTTGGTGCAGGAAATTCTGTTGCAAACAGCTGGGATATTTATCAAATGTCAAAGGGCAAACTTGGATAGCAAGTGCTGTGGGAGAAGGAATAGAAAAGATTGGGAATGGACAGATGTATGTAAATCAAGGGATTAGGCTCCAGGGTACAGCTATATATGAGCTAATGGATGGAACAGAGGAGCCCTACATAATTTGACCAAAGCAATAGATTGTAGAATATTTGCGGGTGACTTTTTAAAAACAATGAAGGAAGAAATAATGGACATTAGGCTAAGAGTGGTACCTAGACATGCACAGGAGGAACTCAGGTTGAGGTTGGCAATGATCCACCCTGATCAGACTGACCTCCTGGGAGCTAGTTTAGTGTGGCCAAAGGAGAATGGCAAGGAACCACCTGGTCACATAGGGTTCTATCTCTCAATACCATACCTGGATCCTAATAACCAGTATAAAGACAGTTTGAAGATTAGACCGATAGGAGTACTACACAATGAGACAGTGATAGTTTGGGAAAAGGCTACATGGAAAGTTCAGCGAGGGAACTGGAGTGGTGTGGTGCATGAAGCATGTTGTTATGAAACAAATAGTCATGTAGTTTGCGGTGTCCTGCAATCACGGAATTAATAGAAATATAAGCACTGAATTAGAGGTACATCCACTAGAGGGGTGGAAAAAGCAGTGCAGGTTGGGAAATATCAATGGTGTGTGTTGAGTAACCATACCAATTTTAAGTATGGTGATTTAACTTGTCAGACTTCTCCAGGATTTTTTTTTCTCCAACACATGCAGTTCAGATTGAGATATATATATACCTGAACCTGAAGCAGAGGAGTTCCAAATTACAGCTTGGTGGGATGACACATACCTAGATTCATATTCGGTCATTTTTTCTCAAGTGCACAAATTGGTTAAAATAGCCCCACAAAGAAGCGGAACAGAAGCTGCTCAAAGCTAAGGTCGAAGTTGATTTGGCACAATTAAAAGCCACCGTGTTGAAACGATATGGATGGTCAGGGCAGGCCTTAGGGCACACTTTTGGGGATTATGTTGTTTTAATAATACTGTTAATAGTAATAGTATTGATTTTATGGAATAGCATTCAGTGTTTTTGGTGGAAAAAAAACAACATCGACAGTTAGAAAGGACCATTGGCAGATGGGAAACTGTAAACTTACTAGGGAGCCACCATGAATAAGAAATAACACCTGTGTACAGTGATACTGTATTTACTGTATTTTTCTGTATGTTTACTGTATGTTTATTTTTCATTTTTGTATTATTTTTTATGTATGTTTGTTTGTTTTTTTTTTTTTTTTGTTTGTTTTTTTTGCTCATGACATACTAACATGGAGAAACAGCAAAGGCAAGGTAGATACCTACACATAATGGAGAGACTTAGAATGAGAGGAACATACTTCACTATAATATATTATACAAACCACGGTACTTGATGTGACTATTCAGAACCAGCGAAGAGGACATCTGAGGGCTCGGGATCACGTAAGCAACTTGGTTGTAGCGGGTCACCCCTCCATCTTATATTTTAAAAGTGGGGTATGTTGGAAAAACATGGAACAAGTATTGAATAGCAGTTTGCTTTCGCGCATGAGGAATGACGGCTGTATTCATGTTATTTTTTTCTGAAAAGTGATTTAACATTGGATAGAAAAAACTGTTAGTTCAAAATGCAAGCACTGCTGTGATAGATGAAAGCTGCAATATGGTAGAGAAGTTACTCTGAAGTTGTAACAACTGAAAAAAAGATTATTTTGTGTCAAAGCAAATGGCTGGCCAGCAGCACACGGCTGTACAAACAAGTCCTTTGATCTCCAGCCCTGACATGAAAGAAGTTTGCCTTCGGGAGTCCACTGGGGTATAAAACTAGTTAACAGGTTTTTGCTTAGAAAATACAGCTGGTTTATATGAGGGGTCATAAAGCTAGTTTTCAAGGGGACCGAAGAGCCAGGCTCTAAGACTTCAAAGAGAAAAGGTCTCAAGAAGATGACAAAAACCAGATGTATGGACCTTTGTGGCACCAGGGGTTTGAAGAATGCACTGAGTTCAGAGATCTTCACACTAGATCACACACACACACACACACACACACACACACACACACACACACACACTCACACACACACACACACTCACACTGAATGAAATATATGGTAATAGGATAATGAGTTGTACCTTTTCTATTGGTTAAGTGTCAGAGAAAGAGGAGGAGAGAGACACCTATGCAGAAGGGTATTTAATGTCATGCAACAATTGTAAGAACGAGTATTCTGTGTCCTGTACCTGGGACCAGACTCCCTGCATATTTCAATAAACATAACAACTGACTGAAGAAAAGGACTCTGTGCAGTTTCTTGAATCTACTTACTCACCATCCTCTTTTTTAAGTTACATCATGAGCCCTCACTGTATATGAGACTTTCTTTCGTGCGCCTCGGAATATCGTTCCATCTTTTCTTAATCTCCTCCTCCGTTCTTTTAATAATGCCTACACTGTTTTTTACATGGATTCTATATTCTCTATTTGCAGACTTTCTATTTTGTCATGTAAGCTATGAAACATGTATTGAAACATGTAATTTACAAACTGACTTGATCAGAAGGGTTAAATGAGCTATTTGCAAAATGTTATTAAATGATTATTTGTCCTTGTCTCCTCACATCACCTGGCCTTTTATATAGCCTACTGTCTGACTGCAGCAAATTAACGCCTGCTTTTCAGAGTTCTTAAAATAATCAAGCAAATACAAGGTCCGCAATTACCAGCAGCTTTAATAAAATTACTAGCTTTAATAAATTAGACAGAATATTTAATAGACCTCATTTGCAAAATCCCCTCCCAATTTTAGCGGTTTCATTCAGAAACGCCCCAGAATTACATATGCATATACAGAATTACATATGCATCAAGGGATAAAGCTCACAGAGACATTGCCCCCGCAAAACACATATTAGTTGCATGTTTATGCCATTGTGTGTGTTTTATAAATCCCATCCAAGAATTCAGAACCCTCAGTGCCCTTCTTACGGTCGTAAAACATGTGCAATCCTTTTATAAATCTGGGCCTCTGTGGTTAACACAGTGTTCTGTATAGCTAATTAATAACAATAACAACTGTCTTTGTGACTGTGTGACGTCAGTAGCACGGCTCTGCTCTGCAGTGGAAAAACAACCCAGGCTCTCCTTAACCGCACCGTGAGGGCTCGATACGGCCTGGCGTGGCCCGTTTGTTCAGTGGAAAAGAAGCATTTAAGACAAACAGATTAATTTCTTATGATTTTTAAAATTGTCAAAACACAATGGAACACTGAAAAAGTCACAGAACATCTTTAAATTAATTGTCAAAAGTGAAGAGAACAACTTAATATTTTTAAAACTTATTTTCACCTAAAGTGTTTGGCTATGTCTTTAAGAAGCCATTGTGCGTTACTAGAAATAGTTGTCTCAAGAACTGTTTTTTTTTTTTCACAGATATTTGATCTGCAAAACTTAGGTCATGAGCATGCTCATTTTTATTGTTTGCAAATGTACTGAAAAGCAATCAGAGTTTCTTACAGTATCACGTTATGATCTCTGACAACATGAAACAGATACAATCGAAATAATATTTAAAGTCCTACTGAAATCCACATATTCATAATATGCATTGCAACAGTTGCATAGAAAGGTCACAAAGTGACAAAGTAGCATACGTTATGATTTAAGAAGAACACTGTAATACAGATCTTAAAGTAATACTTACTAGCAACAAAGCCACATGAAATCACCTCAAGAACACCTGCATCCTAGCACTCTTCAACATTTACCTCACCATTAAAACTAGTATTTAAATATACACTCAATCGTGTTATATGGAATTTTCATTTCTTCACACAAGCAACTGTAAAACAAAACATGCATTTTTAACACTAGCTGTCTTGGAGAAGATTTTTCGTTCCTAATTTGTTCTGTAAACTGTAAACAACTTATCTGTAAACATGTAAACTACTTACCGTAAAAACGCAAAGCAAGAGATTACCCTCATCACGTGATCGAGCTGTACGCTAGAAGGATGACGTAATTAGACGCTGCACACTCAGGGCTATGATGAGGTACCCTCGATGGGGTACGTTGGAACTCCCAGTGGAAGAGCCTGCAGTCTGCAGCTATACCCATCTCGAAACCGAAAGTTACTCGGTTTATAGCAAGACTCGGAAGATCATCTTTTCCATGCGCATTTGCCTCCAGCTTTCTTCGTAGACTGTTTTTCTAACTGCACGTTAAACTATAGCACGAACTAAACGTGTTATACTAGTAGTACCACGGCGGGTTGCCTATCGCCCAGGAAGCCCGTGTGACTCAAGGTAAGCAAATCTATATTTTCTATTAATGCGTTTAAACAGATGTCACGGGAAATTGGTTGATCGGGAAATAAGTTGGCCTCTGTACTACGCGAATTTCTGAATTCAATAGAGTGATCATTAGGAATTGTCACATAGAAAAAAAAAAAAACGACTATTTTTTATAATCTTACTTTAAAAGTATACCTAGTTGTAAAAGCGTAGTGGAAGCATGGTAAAGCAGGTAAGCCGCGTTGTAAAGCCCAGTGCAGGCAATAAAAAACCAAAACATGGTTAAGTAGGATAAATGCATAGTTAACTGCAAAATGACCGCGGTAAACCTAAGGTATCACACAGATTGTGTGCAGTCATTTATTTAGATCTGTGTGTCGTTGAAAACAGGGCAGCAGTGTGGAGTAGTGGTTAGGGCTCTGGACTCTTGACCGGAGGGTCGTGGGTTCAATCCCAGGTGGGGGACACTGCTGCTGTACCCTTGAGCAAGGTACTTTACCTAGATTGCTCCAGTAAAAACCCAACTGTATAAATGGGTAATTGTATGTAAAAAATAATGTAATTGTATGTAATATCTTTTAACAATTGTAAGTCGCCCTGGATAAGGGCGTCTGCTAAGAAATAAATAATAATAATAAAAAAAATGGCAAGGGAGACAAACTCTTACTCTTAAAACAATGTGGTTCGTATCGTATCACATTTTCTGTAGGCTGTGCTTGCTGAAATCGGTGTCATGTTTCCCAACGTTTAGTAATAACATTAGAAGGGACGAGCAGACTGCAGATTAAACGTGTTTTTATTTTATTTTAATGTATGCTTTAGGAAAAACAAGTTCACAAATTCATTGGAAAGTCATACACACATAAGGCAATTAAATAAATAATAATATGCTTTCCCAGTCAGCTGTATTGAGAATGGTTTCCAGTGTCAGGCCAGTCAATACATAACACAGCACACATAGGGAACCATACCTAGCATAACACAGTGCATAGGGAACCATACCTAGCATAACACAGCGCACATAGGGAACCATACCTAGCATAACACAGCACACATAGGGAACCATACCTAGCATAACACAGTGCATAGGGAACCATACCTAGCATAACACAGCGCACATAGGGAACCATACCTAGCATAACACAGCACATAGGGGAACCATACCTAGCATAACACAGTGCATAGGGAACCATACCTAGCATAACACAGCGCACATAGGGAACCATACCTAGCATAACACATGCCTAGCACATAGGGAACCATACCTAGCATAACACAGCTTTATACATGGGGAACCATACCTAGCATAACACAGCTATTATTAGAACCATACCTAGCATAACACAGCGCATATAGGGAACCATACCTAACATAACACAGCGCATGGGAACCATACCTAGTATAACACAGCGCACATGAGGAACTATACCTAGCATAACACAGCACATAGGGGAACCATACCTAGCATAACACAGCGCATTAGGGAACCATACCTAGCATAACACAGCGCACATAGGGAACCATACCTAGCATAACACAGCGCCATGGGGAACCATACCTAGCATAACACAGCGCACATAGGGAACCATACCTAGCATAACACAGTGCATAGGGAACCATACCTAGCATAACACAGCGCACATAGGGAACCATACCTAGCATAACACAGCGCATAGGGAACCATACCTAGCATAACACAGCGCATATAGGGACTATACCTAACATAACACAGCACATGGGGACCATACCTAGCATAACACAGCGCATTATAGGGGAACCATACCTAGCATAACATTGCGCACATATGGGAACCATACCTAACATAACCACAGGCGCACATGGGGAACCATACCTAGCATAACACAGCATATAGGGAACCATACCTAGCATAACACAGCGCATATAGGGAACCATACCTAACATAACACAGGCATTATATGGGAACCATACCTAGCATAACACAGCGCACATGGGGAACCATACCTAGCATAACACAGGCAGCACATGGGGAACCATACCTAGCATAACACAGCGCGCATATAGGGAACCATACCTAGCATAACACAGCGCGCATAGGGAACCATACCTAGCATAACACAGTGCATAGGGAACCATACCTAGCATAACACAGCGCACATAGGGAACCATACCTAGCATAACACAGTGCATAGGGAACCATACCTAGCATAACACAGCGCACATAGGGAACCATACCTAGCATAACACAGCGCACATAGGGAACCATACCTAGCATAACACAGCGCGCATAGGGAACCATACCTAGCATAACACAGCGCACATAGGGAACCATACCTAACATAACACAGCGCACATAGGGAACCATACCTAGCATAACACAGCGCGCATAGGGAACCATACCTAGCATAACACAGCGCGCATAGGGAACCATACCTAGCATAACACAGCGCGCATAGGGAACCATACCTAACATAACACAGCGCACATAGGGAAGCATACCTAGCATAACACAGCGCATAGGGAACCATACCTAGCATAACACAGCGCACATAGGGAACCATACCTAGCATAACACAGCGCATAGGGAACCATACCTAACATAACACAGCGCATATAGGGGAACCATACCTAGCATAACACAGCGCGCATAGGGAACCATACCTAGCATAACACAGCGCGCATAGGGAACCATACCTAGCATAACACAGCGCACATAGGGAACCATACCTAGCATAACACATCGCACATAGGGAACCATACCTAGCATAACACAGCGCGCATAGGGAACCATACCTAACATAACACAGTGTGCATAGGGAACCATACCTAGCATAACACAGCTACATATGGGAACCATACCTAGCATAACACAGTAGCACATAGGGAACCATACCTAGCATAACACAGCGCACATAGGGAACCATACCTAGCATAACACAGTGCACATAGGGGAACCATACCTAGCATAACACAAAGCACATTAGGGAACCATACCTAGCATAACACAGCATTATAGGGAACTATACCTAGCATAACACAGCGCACATAGGGAACCATACCTAGCATAACACAGCACACATAGGGAACCATACCTAACATAACACAGCACACATAGGGAACCATACCTAGCATAACACAGTGCATAGGGAACCATACCTAGCATAACACAGTGCGCATAGGGAACCATACCTAGCATAACACAGTGCGCATAGAGAACCATACCTAGCATAACACAGCGCACATAGGGAACCATACCTAGCATAACACAGCACACATAGGGAACCATACCTAGCATAACACAGTGCATAGGGAACCATACCTAGCATAACACAGTGCGCATAGGGAACCATACCTAGCATAACACAGCTTGTAGGGGAACCATATCTAAATAACACAGCGCACATAGGGAACCATACCTAGCATAACACAGCGCACATAGGGAACCATACCTAGCATAACACAGCGCACATAGGGAACCATATCTAACATAACACAGCACACATAGGGAACCATACCTGACATAACACAGCACACATAGGGAACCATACCTAGCATAACACAGCGCATTAGGGAACCATACCTAGCATAACACAAAGTGCATAGGGTAAACCATACCTAGCATAACACAGTGATAGGGAACCATACCTAGCATAACACAGTCGCATAGAGAACCATACCTAGCATAACACAGCGGCGCGATAGAGAACCATACCTAGCATAACACAGCGTATATAGGGAACCATACCTAGCATAACACAGCGCATTATAGGGAACCATACCCTAGCATAACACAGCGCACATAGGGAACCATACCTAGCATAACACAGCGCATTATAGGGAACCATACCTAGCATAACACAGCCATATAGAGAACCATACCTAGCATAACACAGCGTTATATAGGGAACCATACCTAGCATAACACAGCGCACATAGGGGAACCATACCTAACATAACACAGCGCATGCGTGACGGAACCATACCTAGCATAACACAGCGCGTGGGGAACCATACCTAGCATAACACAGCGCATTAGGGAACCATACCTAGCATAACACAGCGCACATAGGGGAACCATACCTGTAAATGTGCTTTATTTTGCTCTTATCTGCCCCCTATTTTACTGCATTTAATCCTGTACTTCAGAATACTGTAATCTGCCAAGTGTTTAACCTGTAGTACTTTGTATTTAATCATATCCTGATGTAACTATCACTAATTAATCATATCCTGATGTCACTATCACTATTATCTGCTGTATTATTGAATTGTGGTTTGTCACACTTGTACTTTGCTTGAACAAAAGTTATTGTATTTCTTGCTCTTATTGTATTACTTGTATTGTAACACTTGAAATGTATTTGCTTACGATTGTAAGTCGCCCTGGATAAGGGCGTCTGCTAAGAAATAAATAATAATAATAATAATACCTAACATAACACAGCGCACATAGGGAACCATACCTAGCATAACACAGCGCGCATAGAGAACCATACCTAGCATAACACAGCGCGCATAGAGAACCATACCTAGCATAACACAGCGCACATAGGGAACCATACCTAGCATAACACAGCGCACATAGGGAACCATACCTAGCATAACACAGCGCACATAGGGAACCATACCTAGCATAACACAGCGCATTATAGGGAACCATACCTAGCATAACACAGCCGCGATAGAGAACCATACCTAGCATAACACAGCGCATATAGGGAACCATACCTAGCATAACACAGCGCACGTAGGGAACCATACCTAACATAACACAGCGCACGTACGGAACCATACCTAGCATAACACAGCGCACGTAGGGAACCATAGCTAGCATAACACAGCGCACATAGGGAACCATACCTAGCATAACACAGCGCATAGGAACCATACCTGTAAATGTGCTTTATTTTGCTCTTATCTGCCCCCTATTTTACTGCATTTAATCCTGTACTTCAGAATACTGTAATCTGCCAAGTGTTTAACCTGTAGTACTTTGTATTTAATCATATCCTGATGTAACTATCACTAATTAATCATATCCTGATGTCACTATCACTATTATCTGCTGTATTATTGAATTGTGGTTTGTCACACTTGTACTTTGCTTGAACAAAAGTTATTGTATTTCTTGCTCTTATTGTATTACTTGTATTGTAACACTTGAAATGTATTTGCTTACGATTGTAAGTCGCCCTGGATAAGGGCGTCTGCTAAGAAATAAATAATAATAATAATAATACCTAACATAACACAGCGCACATAGGGAACCATACCTAGCATAACACAGCGCGCATAGGGAACCATACCTAGCATAACACAGCGCACATAGGGAACCATACCTAGCATAACACAGCGCTCATAGGTAACCATACCTAGCATAACACAGCGCACATAGGGAACTATACCTAGCATAACACAGCGCACATAGGGAACCATACCTAGCATAACACAGCGCGCATAGGGAACCATACCTAGCATAACACAGCGCACATAGGGAACCATACCTAGCATAACACAGCGCTCATAGGTAACCATATCTAACATAACACAGCACACATAGGGAACCATACCTGACATAACACAGCACACATAGGGAACCATACCTAGCATAACACAGCACACATAGGGAACCATACCTAGCATAACACAGCGCAAGATAGGGAACCAGACCTAGCATAACACAGCATAGGGGAACCAGGCGTAGCATGCATAACACAGCGCACAGGGGAACCAGACCTAGCATAACACAGCCATTATGGGGAACCAGACCTAGCATAACACAGCATTATAGGGAACTATACCTAGCATAACACAGTGCGCATAGGGAACCATACCTAGCATAACACAGTGCGCATAGAGAACCATACCTAGCATAACACAGCGCGCATAGAGAACCATACCTAGCATAACACAGCGTGCATAGAGAACCATACCTAGCATAACACAGCATATAGGGAACCATACCTAGCATAACACAGCACATAGGGGGACCATACCTAGCATAACACAGCGCACATAGGGAACCATACCTAGCATAACACAGCGCACATAGGGAACCATACCTAGCATAACACAGCGCATTATAGGGACTATACCTAGCATAACACACAGCTATTTTTAGGGAACCATACCTAACATAAACACAGTTTACATATAGGACCAGACCTAGCATAACACAGCGCACTGAGGGGGACCATACCTAGCATAACACAGCTTACATAGGGGGAACCATACCTAGCATAACACAGTGCATAGGGAACCATACCTAGCATAACACAGCTTAACATAGGGGAACCATACCTAGCATAACACAGCGCACATAGGGAACCATACCTAGCATAACACAGCGCACATAGGGAACTATACCTAACATAACACAGCCATTATAGGGAACCATATCTAACATAACACAGCACACATAGACAACCATACCTGACATAACACAGCACACATAGGGAACCATACCTAGCATAACACAGCGCGCATAGGGAACCAGACCTAGCATAACACAGCGCACATAGGGAACCATACCTAGCATAACACAGCGCCGCGATAGGGAACCATACCTAACATAACACAGCTTGCATAGGGAACCATACCTAACATAACACACAGGCGCATTATATAGGGACCATACCTAACATAACACAGCGCACATAGGGAACCATACCTAGCATAACACAGCGCACATAGGGAACCATACCTAGCATAACACAGCGCACATAGGGAACCATACCTAGCATAACACAGCGCACGTAGGGAACCATACCTAGCATAACACAGCGCACGTAGGGAACTATACCTAGCATAACACAGTGCTTAGGGGAACCATACCTAGCATAACACAGTGCGCGCAGAGAACCATACCTAGCATAACACAGCGCGCAGAGAACCATACCTAGCATAACACAGCGTATAGGGGAACCATACCTAGCATAACACAGCGCACATAGGGAACCATACCTAGCATAACACAGCGCGCATAGGGAACCATACCTAGCATAACACAGCGCATATAGGGAACCATACCTAGGCATAACACAGCGCATAGGGAACTATACCTGGCATAACACAGCCATTATAGGGGACCATACCTAACATAACACAGCGCACATAATGAACCATACCTAGCATAACACAGCGCATAGGGGGAACCATACCTAGCATAACACAGCGCATATAGGGAACCATACCTAGCATAACACAGTGCATAGGGACCATACCTAGCATAACACAGGCGCATAGGGAAACCATACCTAGCATAACACAGCGCACATAGGGAACCATACCTAGCATAACACAGCACATAGGGAACCATACCTAGCATAACACAGCGCACATAGGGAACCATACCTAGCATAACACAGCGCACATAGGGAACCATACCTAGCATAACACAGCACACATAGACAACCATACCTAACATAACACAGCACACATAGACAACCATACCTGACATAACACAGCACACATAGGGAACCATACCTAGCATAACACAGCGCACATAGGGAACTATACCTAGCATAACACAGCGCGCATAGGGAACCATACCTAGCATAACACAGCGCGCATAGGGAACCATACCTAACATAACACAGCGCACATAGGGAACCATACATAACATAACACAGCGTACATAGGGAACCATACCTAACATAACACAGCTTGCATAGGGAACCATACCTAACATAACACAGCGCACATAGGGAACCATACCTAGCATAACACAGCGCACATAGGGAACCATACCTAGCATAACACAGCGCACATAGGGAACCATACCTAGCATAACACAGCGCACGTAGGGAACCATACCTAGCATAACACAGCGCATGTGGGGACTATACCTAGCATAACACAGCATGCGTAGGGGGACCATACCTAGCATAACACAGCGCACGTAGGGAACCATACCTAGCATAACACAGCGCACATAGGGAACCATACCTAGCATAACACAGTGCATAGGGAACCATACCTAGCATAACACAGTGCATAGGGAACCATACCTAGCATAACACAGCGCACATAGGGAACCATACCTAGCATAACACAGCGCACATAGGGAACCATACCTAGCATAACACAGCGCACATAGGGAACCATACCTAGCATAACACAGCGCACATAGGGAACCATATCTAACATAACACAGCACACATAGGGAACCATACCTAGCATAACACAGCACACATAGGGAACCATACCTGACATAACACAGCACACATAGGGAACCATACCTAGCATAACACAGCACACATAGGGAACCATACCTGACATAACACAGCACACATAGGGAACCATACCTAACATAACACAGCGCGCATAGAGAACCATACCTAACATAACACAGCACACATAGGGAACCATACCTAGCATAACACAGCACACATAGGGAACCATACCTAGCATAACACAGCACACATAGGGAACCATACCTAGCATAACACAGCGCGCATAGGGAACCAGACCTAGCATAACACAGCGCACATAGGGAACCAGACGTAGCATAACACAGCGCATGCGTGGGGAACCATACCTAGCATAACACAGCGCATAGAGGGGAACCATACCTAGCATAACACAGCGCACGTAGGGAACCATACCTAGCATAACACAGTGCATAGGGAACCATACCTAGCATAACACAGCGCACATAGGGAACCATACCTAGCATAACACAGCGCACATAGGGAACCATATCTAACATAACACAGCACACATAGGGAACCATACCTGACATAACACAGCACACATAGGGAACCATACCTAGCATAACACAGCGCACATAGGGAACCATACCTAGCATAACACAGTGCGCATAGGGAACCATACCTAGCATAACACAGCGCACATAGGGAACCATACCTAGCATAACACAGCGCACATAGGGAACCATACCTGTAAATGTGCTTTATTTTGCTCTTATCTGCCCCCTATTTTACTGCATTTAATCCTGTACTTCAGAATCCTGTAATCTGCCAAGTGTTTAACCTGTAGTACTTTGTATTTAATCATATCCTGATGTAACTATCACTAATTAATCATATCCTGATGTCACTATCACTATTATCTGCTGTATTATTGAATTGTGGTTTGTCACACTTGTACTTTGCTTGAACAAAAGTTATTGTATTTCTTGCTCTTATTGTATTACTTGTATTGTAACACTTGAAATGTATTTGCTTATTTATTGTAAGTCGCCCTGGATAAGGTACGCTCTGCTAAGAAATAAATAATAATAATAATAATACCTAACATAAATACAGCGCACATAGGAAACATACCTAGCATAACACAGCGCGCATAGGGAACCATACCTAGTATAACACAGCACACATAGGGAACCATACCTAGCATAACACAGCGCGCATAGGGAACCATAACTAGCATAACACAGCGCGCATAGGGAACCATACCTAACATATCACAGCTCACATAGGGAACCATACCTAACATAACACAGCGCACATAGGGAACCATACCTAGCATAACACAGCGCACATAGGGAACCATACCTAGCATAACACAGCTATTATAGGGAACCATACCTAGCATAACACAGTGCATAGGGAACCATACCTAGCATAACACAGTGCGCGCCAGGGAACCATACCTAGCATAACACAGTGCGATAGAGAGACCATACCTAGCATAACACAGCGCACATAGGGAACCATACCTAGCATAACACAGTGCATAGGGAACCATACCTAGCATAACACAGTGCGCATAGGGAACCATACCTAGCATAACACAGCACGCATAGAGAACCATACCTAGCATAACACACAGCGCATTATTAGGAACCATACCTAGCATAACACAGCGCACATAGGGAACCATACCTAGCATAACACAGTGCACATAGGGAACCATACCTGTAAATGTGCTTTATTTTGCTCTTATCTGCCCCCTATTTTACTGCATTTAATCCTGTACTTCAGAATACTGTAATCTGCCAAGTGTTTAACCTGTAGTACTTTGTATTTAATCATATCTTGATGTAACTATCACTAATTAATCATATCCTGATGTCACTATCACTATTATCTGCTGTATTATTGAATTGTGGTTTGTCACACTTGTACTTTGCTTGAACAAAAGTTATTGTATTTCTTGCTCTTATTGTATTACTTGTATTGTAACACTTGAAATGTATTTGCTTACGATTGTAAGTCGCCCTGGATAAGGGCGTCTGCTAAGAAATAAATAATAATAATAATAATACCTAACATAACACAGCGCACATAGGGAACCATACCTAACATAACACAGCGTACATAGGGAACCATACCTAGCATAACACAGCGCACATAGGGAACCATACCTAGCATAACACAGCGCACATAGGGAACCATACCTAGCATAACACAGCGCATAGGGAACCATACCTAGCATAACACAGCGCGCATAGGGAACCATACCTAGCATAACACAGCACATATAGGGAACCATACCTAGCATAACACAGCGCGATAGGGAACCATACCTAGCATAACACAGCGGCATAGGGAACCATACCTGGCATAACACAGTCAGCATAGGGGAACCATACCTAGCATAACACAGCGCGTATAGGGAACCATACCTGGCATAACACAGCGTGCATAGGGAACCATACCTAGCATAACACAGCACATAGGGAACCATACCTAGCATAACACAGCGCACATAGGGAACCATACCTAGCATAACACAGCGCACATAGGGAACCATACCTAACATAACACAGCGCACATAGGGAACCATACCTAGCATAACACAGTGCACATAGGGAACCATACCTAGCATAACACAGTGCATAGGGAACCATACCTAGCATAACACAGTGCATAGGGAACCATACCTAACATAACACAGCGCACATAGGGAACCATACCTAGCATAACACAGCGTACATAGGGAACCATACCTAGCATAACACAGCGTACATAGGGAACCATACCTAACATAACATAGCACACATAGGGAACCATACCTAGCATAACAGTGTACATAGGGAACCATACCTAGTACTCCAATGAGAAGTTGCAGACGACACATTTTAAAATAAACTTTTTTTAGCGTGCAAAACACACCGAACCCAATGCATATTTACACTGATACTTTTCAGAAATCATTAATCTCCAAATATTTGCGAATAAGACCAGAACACAGCTCAGTTGTCCCGCGTTATACCGCCCCCCTTTATACCGCCCCCCTCGCATACCGCCAGCTATTCTCTCTGAACAAATGTCACCAATATAAAAACAGTGCTATTTGCACCTGTTATATCACCACCCAGCTGTCCGCCACCCACCAACTTCCCAAGCCAAGCAAACGTAAATATAAGCATTGTAGTTTCCCTCATTGTAGCGCCAGTGAAATAATCATGGCCAATTAAAAACAACAACAACGTTATGCAGTTAACCTTTGACTCGCTTTCGTAATTCGTTGTTAATTGAACGTTCATACCAATATCATCAACACTCCCGTTCCCAAAGCAAAACAGAAATTACAAAATGGCGAGTCGACCCTACATTTAACACCAGAGCAAAAGAAAAAAATCTGCATGTATGCGTCTGAAAATAAGAAAGCAAGTCAGCAAGACATCGCAAATGTTTTCTCGCCTAAGTGAGGTATACTGTTAAATCGAAGGACAATCAGAGACATTCTAATAGATAAAAACAAATGGCTTACCTTGATGGAACAGGTTGATTTGTTGAACCTAAAAAAGGCTTGACGCAGTCTAAAATAAGTGACTTTTATAAACCACAGTAAATGTTAAAAAAACACACTACGATAAGAGGTATAAACTGTTCCTCAAAAGTAACCATGTATGTTTCATACAGATGGGAAAAGATGATAAAACGTCACAAGTACAGCTACTGTTGTGTTAAGAATTAGTACTGTAGTTTAAAAAAAAAAAAAAAAGTTTTATTAAAATGTCCTGGATATACTGTAATTGTACAACAAAAAAATTAAAACGTTTGAATGTATTGCAAACATAGAAGGTTGTGTGTGTGTGTGTGTGTGTGTGTTTGTTTGTTTTTGTTGACCCTCACTATAACGCCACCCTCGCTCATTGCCCGTTTTTGACCATGGCCCTTACCAGGTGGTATAAAGAGGGTCGACTGTAGAATCTGGGATTGGGGATGAGCTCGGAATGGTGGTTTTCAATACCAGGGAATGGGGATGTTGCTGTGTCTGGGGATTATCTTCCTGACGTACGTGTTGTTTTATAAACTACAAGAGGAGGTATACAGGAATACTCACAATAAAAGCAACATACTGGGCAATACCTTAAATACAGAAAATAACTAAAACCAATGTCTAGTAGAATTGTGTTTAAGGAATGACAGGACAAAGGCATTTGTAAAATTAAGATTTGGTCTAAAAGGAACCCTAATTAAAGCATGCACTGTTAGGTCACACATATTGTTTCTTTTTGGTGTTTTTTTAGGAGTGTAATATTTAAAGAAAACTCCAACAAAACACCCAAACCTAAATTACTGTAATTATATATATATATATATATATATATATATATATATATATATATATATATATAAGTACTTTTGCCTTGAAAGGCACATTATAAAAGATAAAACAAGTGATATAAAATATTTCTGATTAAATGTATGTAGTAAGGTGCTGTTTCTGACATTCCTCATTAAATATGTAATATGTATGTAAAAATATCAACACAAAACCATTTGAATACAAATAACTCTTGCACAATTTAACCCAGAGGTCCCCTTTTTAGGATTGCTTACCATACTTGTGAAACATGTCCCCATGCCTTTTTCATTGTTAGTGTTACTAAACGGGTGCGAGTGTTTGCCACCTGTGCTCTTTGCAAACAGGGTGGCATGGTAACTTTTCTAATTAATGAGCACAATAGATACCAAAACAACATAGTCAACGTGCAACTTTCAAGTGTTTTCATTACAATTAAAAAACAAAGTTTGTGAAGCGACTCGTGTACAGTTTCAAAATGTATTGTTTCACATAAAAAAACAATACTAGTTGATAAGTCCCATGAACCCTCTCTTTAAATTCAGAAATTCTTGCATGCGCAGTATAGACGCTGTCAACGTGTTTCCCGGTCGACCCATTTCCTGTGATACGGGTAGCCAGTACAGGCACTTATTATTTAGTACACATTAAACATGTACCAAATATTTTTAATTTAGTAGGTGTTGTAATTCAAATTATTACACATAACAATTTGGCCAATCAGGTCGCTGAAAATTAAATAAGAACCAATTGATTTAAAGAAAATACTATGTGGAATAAATTAGCCAATTAAAAGATCAACTATTTTGCAATTTTTGCCCAATTCCTGGTGGTTTATACATATAATTGGAAAATAACAAAAATGACATGGCTGGGTACCTTAATACAAACTGAATCGTGTCATGGTCAGCATTGTCTGTAATAACCTAATTGTAATTTAAAAGCTAAACATCAGGGGAAATTATTGCAGATTACAACAATTATTTGTTATAGTTTTGTACAGTACTTGGGAGTACAATAGCAAGGACTGGAATTGCCCCTGGTTTCTTCCTGGGACGTCTGGTAACCCTAACTCACACCATCGCACTCCACAAATCTATATTTGCATCTTAGAAGAAAATGTCTGAAATGTTATTCTTGATTTTTTTGAAGTGTGTTTCATGTCTGAATAGATGTTATCCTGAAGGTGATTGGCTACTCTTGTAATTAAGCTGTGAATACGAAGTCATTACAAGCCACGACGTTGGCATGACTCGGCACTGCTGTAAAGTGACCAGCCCCTACACAGAAAATGCTTACTTCATTTACATTTACTTAGAACATGTACTATTTGATGTATTCTGTCAAATCAATACGTGTACTAAATATTTGAGACATGTACGAAACGCATTTTTGACCAGGATGGCCTTCTGTGTTTTGCTGCACTTCCTGTGGTGGTTGTTTTGTTTTTCTCCTATTTCATCTCTGCTTCTTGATGTTTTCATAGCGGAACGCTTTGCTCAACTCGCATCTGAAACAGACGATTCCTACAAGAAGATGGCATTGTGTGGAACCTGTAAGCAAAAATAACTTCCTTTAGATTAGGATCTCACGGTGGTGGAGCGGCATACAGACAGCCTGCTAATATTTATTAGGACACCAGTGTCAGTCAGACAAGCATGACATTAATCCCCCGACACTACATTCAAAATTAAAGCCGTAAGTAACACAAACATCCACTGCATACACATGAAAAAAGCACTCTAAGATTCGGATACTGTGAATAGGTTGTGCTGAAGTATACCCAGAACAAATGTTTGTCAATACATGCAGGGTGTGTATGTTATGCATCGGAAATGCAGTACAATCTTCCTGTGTTAATAGAATGTTTAGTCCCCACCATGGCCACTAGAGGGCTATGGAATTGCAACATAAGCACAGTGTTCATGAATTGGTCTCTCCTGAAGGGCATGGGTTTAAATAAGAAGAAATTCGAGAATGAGAAAAGGCCATTTGGCCTACCTATGCTTACTCACTTTGGTGCCAGTGTGGTCCGTTAGGAGAGGAAAACCAAAAAACCCCTAACCAGGTTAGAAGGGCAAATGAAAGACTCTTTCTTGTTGTGAGCACAGAGAGGTTTATATAATATTGGGAAAAATATCACTTCCCCCAACTGTGCTACAAAGGAAGCTTCTATTGTAGTTATTTATTCTCTGAAAGCTGTGTACTGTCTGTTTCAGGTGTGGACTTCACAGATATGCCAAAGCGTTTTTTAGACGATACAGATACAGATACAGACTCACAGGACGATGCAGAGGACGACATAGAGATGTGTATTTCAGACAGCACAACTGAGACCTATGGAAGAAGGAAAGGTCTGTCCAAAGGATTTGATATTGCCACTTTATATAAAAAAAGAAATGAATTTCAACAATAAAAACGTACAGTATGTTTTTTTTTTAAACAAATTATTAAATAAGAGTTAATGTTTAACTGATTTGTAATGTTTCAGGTACAACAGAGGAGAGAGATGTCACAGCACAGAAGGCCCGCTGTCTGATCAGCTTGCTGGTGGAAAAGGGGTGTGATGCATGTGGAAAATTCATCTGCAGACTCGCAGAGAGGGACCCCAATCTCTATAGTACTCTTAGGCTTCATCATGACAGTGAGAAACTCCCTTATTATCCTCACTGCACTGGGTATGCTGATCCCCAGCAGGATATAGTGGAAGTGCCTGTACATACATCACAGTCTGTCACATCTCAAAGTTTTACAGAAGTGCTTGTCACAAGTTATTGAGGGTGTCAGAATCTGTGGATATAAGGAAATGCCATCCATATGTACTGTATATGTCAGACTTGGTTTTACATTCAGTGGGTCAATTGCAATGAACAAAAAGCTGCAGATGATCCTGTGGTTAGTACTTCAGGATGACACTGAACTAGTGTGCTAGTTAGCACCAATTGGAACAAACCAAAAAATTCCAGATTGTCCCCAGGTGCGGATTAAAAATGTTCCCAATTGCAACGAACTCCAGATGACTGCTGCCCCCTAGATGTGCCTGATATACAGTACTAAATTAAACCATCAAACTCTTTAGACCAAGTACAAGAGTTACCGTAATAACTCAAAGTTAAAATGAGAAACCTCATTAAAACCACGTTTTCTGAAACGAAACCATTCATAACACCGACATCAAATATATACAATACAGAATATTTTTCTAACATTTAGCAAAGCTTTCAATTTTTAATAAGGCGTAAAATATAATTAAATAAATAACGATACACTTGTATTAATCACTCCAAGGTCGCTAAATGTAAACCATGAGGGTGGAGATTGTCTTTAGCCTACATGTCAACTGGTTATTAAGCGGTCTCCTTTGTAAGCTGACACCCTGGGATCCTTCAAGAAGCTGCTTGATGAGATTCTGGAATCAATAAGCTACTAACAACCAAACGTTGTATGTTCTAAGTGTGCCTCATTCTTCCAGTATTTCGATCGGTGCAAAGATGTTTGGTGACAATGGTTTCGTTTTGTGTGCTCGAAGAGTACAGTCTGGCCAAGTGACATCCAGATATTATTGCATACAATGAGCAGGAGTTTAAAAGGCGATATTGTTTACCAAGGCGGCAGTCAGAAGAATGATAGAGTTGCTGGAACCCCGGCTGCAAACTAGAGGAAGAGGAGGGCCTCCTAATGACCCAGTATTCAGGTTTTAATAGCTATGCGGGTTTATGCCAAGGGATCCTTCTTGCGTGTTTGTTTGGGGGGGGGGGGGTCTGATTAGCATCCACGAAAGCACCGTTTGCCATGTTATTCACATGATCTCAAATCTCATAGAGGCACTTCATGAATGCTACGTCGTCATGCCCAATGAAGAGGAGCAACGAGATATTTGCACTGCATTTTATTCTACATCTGGAGTTATTGGGGCCATAGGCCATAGACATTGCATTGGCATTTTTCTGTATCATGACAAAATGGCAAATTTGAATTGAACATCAATATATAGTACTTTTATGAGATTACTTCACATTGACAAACATTTAAACGGTATTGTGACAATCGAGTCACCTGTGCGAGTAACTGCATTGTAAGACCAAGAGAAACGCCGGCACAGACGTGTAGGATTTATTAAACACAAAGCAGAAAATAAACAAACAGGTTTTGTGACGCTACCAACGATGGTAACACACAGAGGACACATACAGAAGACAGGCAGGCAGCAAGTCTCAATCGAGCGCCCGTCTGTAAACAGTCATTTGATCAAACATAACTCCAAAAAGCACACAAAACAAACCTTTTTCCACATATAAATTACACCAACACTAAGAACATAAGAACACAAGAAAGTTTACAAACGAGAGGAGGCCATTCAGACAATCTTGCTCATTTGGTTGTTAGTAGCTTATTGATCCCAGAATCTCATCAAGCAGCTTCTTGAAGGATCCCAGGGTGTCAGCTTCAACAACATTACTGGGGAGTTGGTTCCAGACGCTCACAATTCTTTGTGTAAAAAAGTGCCTCCTATTTTCTGTTCTGAATGCCCCTTTATCTAATCTCCATTTGTGAACCCTGGTCCTTGTTTCTTTTTTCAGGTCAAAGAAGTCCCCTGGGTCGACATTCTCAATACCTTATAGAATTTTGAGTGTTTGAATCAGATCACTGCGTAGTCTTCTTTGTTCAAGACTGAATAGATTCAATTCTTTTAGCCTGTCTGCATACGACATGCCTTTTAAACCCGGGATAATTCTGGTCGCTCTTCTTTGCACTCTTTCTGCTACAGGTATGTTTAAAAGAAAACAGTAAAGAAATGAAAAAGGAAAGAATGTACACTTACATGCTGAATGCAGTAATTACACATCCTTTCTCTTGAAAAACTACCCAGCGTGGATTGCTCCTTTTGGCCCGTTGCCTGGTTGCAGTTTGTGTGAAGATGACGGACAGGCAATGATTGCATTCGTCATGCATGATTCGTACTACAATAGGTCATCTTTGAGTTAGCGTTATCTTTGAATTAGTCCACCATGGTCTTTGTTTTCACCAAGAGAATAACACACTTGACACTGGAGAAAGTTTAGTGTCGGTCAGTACTGAGATTGTTGTATCCGGGTCGATCTTGTACGTGATCGTTCTAATAGGCCTAATTTGCATTGAAAAAATCGGTTCTTGCTGTTGGGATCGTTAAACGTGTGTTTGTTATAAGAAGGGTTCGTTATAGTGAAGTAAGCCTTTATGTTTTTTTTTATTGTTGTTTTTTTATTTTTTTTTTCAGAAAAAATATGCTTAATCACATAAATCCTTTGAACTATAACAAAGTGTAATCAATGTGTTTGTGAGCGCAGCCCACACTGAGGTTTGGAGAGAGTCTTGATCCTCTGCTGCAGACTAAACCTGAGCTTCAGCTGATCCCCAACTCATTTGTTCATTGCAATTGGAACTGACTTAATCCGCAGCTGGGGATGATCCTCAGGAAAGTACCATGCTAGCTAGACCGCAACTTAGTACGCTTGATGCGTACTAACTCCGAATGCTTGTTGCAATTGACCCAGTATGTCTAGAGAACAACTTGTTCAATTTTGTTGAAACTTGGTGTAACAGGGGTGTTTTGTTACTATGTGGGTATCCGCTGAGAGACGAGATGATTGAAAATGCTGCTTAGATGTCCAGGTTTTATTAATAATCACAGGCAGTTGTTGTTGCCCGCCACTAGGATACCAGCAGTGGTATCTCTAGTGCGGGAGGACACACACACACAAAAATAAAAAATAAAATACAGTGAGAAAAAACAGCTATAAAACAAAAGCTGGCCAAACATGGGCCGAGTGCTGCTCCCACTAAAAGGGAGGTCGTGCTCCAGGAACCTTCTCTCTACACAAACTAAATAAACTATGGAGGGATTAAAATCCCCTCAATTAACACACTGTGGTCCTCGGTCATGCACTTGGTTCCCACTCCCTGGCTCTCCGCACAGTCATGAATCCTCACGCTGGTACACAGACTAAGAACAAAGGACTGGCTTTCCAGCCCCTTTTTAAAAATGTGTGGCAAGAGTTAATTGATAATTAATTATTCAATTACACCTGACCACCTGCTGCCCATTAGATTTCAATTAGGCAGGGAGGGGTCTAACCTCCCAGCCCTGCCATATATAGCACACACTTTGTTTTTGCAAATATAGTAGTCTCCAGCTAAGAGAAGACCCCTCGGGAAGCAAGCGAAGTGTTCTCTTAGCCGAAGTGTTCTCTAAGACAAAGTTGACCACGACACAATATAAATAAATAAATAAATAAATAAATAAATAAATAAATATTTATTACTTGTCATGACATATGTGCATCAGCATATGAAATGAACAGAATACGTATGCGAAAAGCAGTAGGCAAGTGTATGTTAATAAACTATATTGATGCACAAAAGAATTGCAACACTCAGGTCTAATGGATTTAATCAAATATTTTAAACATAGATATCAAACAAAATCACAGAAAATGTGAACAAAAATACAGATCAAAGAATCATGATACTGAAGTTTTCAGTATGAAACATGACACACTGTCAAAATGAAAACATTACAAAGTTAGTGTCGGGTATGACCTGCCTGAGGCATAGACCTGATCAGCCTCTGGATAGACTGCTGCGGGATGTTCCGCCACTCTTCCTGTGCAGCTGCAGCCAGCTGGCGATGGTTGGCTGCTTGCGGTTGTCTCCTGTGGATGGCACTGGCGAGTTGGTCCCACAGATATTCTATTGGACTCAGGTCAGTAGAACATCTGTGGGAACATCAAGACCTCTGCATTGTTTTCTTGAAGTCATGCAATTGTAATCCTAGCACTGTGTGGTCTTGCATTGTCCTGCTGGAAAATCGACACTTCTGGATTGGCTTGCAGGAACGGAAAAACTGTTGCCTCAAGGACTGCGTCAATGTATTGCTGAGCAGTAAGGGTGCCCTCAATCTGCACCAAAGGCATTCTTCTGTTAAAGGAGATTCTTCCCCACATCTTCACATTTCTACCACCCCACCAGTTGGCTTAAACATCGCAACAGTCAGCATAATGCTCACCACAACGTGGTGGGCCGGTGTGGTGTCCCTCTGCCTTCCAGGGCATGGCCTGTCCGTCACAGAGCCGGTTTCCTGGTTTCTCTGGATTATTCTCCCCTGCTAGAATATTGTTTAAGGAATGTCATAACCTGTTACACAAGTGACCCCCCAAAACCCCTAATTTCCGACAAATCCCTCAGCAAATAATACAAATACAGAGGGTATACAGAGGCATCTGTGTGTCTGTCTGTTTCTACTTCATCATGCTAGCTCTAATATTGTCTTTTCAACTGGCAGTGGATGAATATCACTGACATGATTGTTCTGATTTGTAATGTTTCAGGTAGGATTCTGTTCCGTATGATTCGAAGTACATTATAAGAGTGCTGCAGTACTCGGGGGCTGCTGAAGGACATGCAGGAGATGAAGCAGCTGAGTGATGGAGAGGTGGAGAAAGTGAAGAAACAGGCCAGCACACAGCGCGACCTCCCACCTGACAAGCATGGTGATGAAGAAGGGGATCCCATCAGAGAGAACTTCCTCTCCAAACTTCGCAGAGAGGACACCGAATTCTACAGAAAATGTAGTCATGATTTGGACCCAGGTGAGACCCTCAATCATTATACACTGCAAATTTCCTTATTCACAAAAACTTTTATTTTTCTGTAATAAGAAAATGTGTACATGCATGTGTGATTTGTGATGTTGTTTCAGTTTGGAGGCTAAGGGAGGTGCAATCCCAGTTTGCCAACAGAATGAGTGATGCCGTGATCGAGGGGCTACTGAAGGACATGCTGAAGATGAAGGTGCTGAGCGATGAGGATGTGGAGGAAGTGAGGTAGGCTCAGCTTCCTATTCCATTGTAATGTCTGGATCCCAGTATCTGTGCCAGCTATATAAGTATAAGGAATGCAGCAGCTCAAAAGGGAGAAGGGTTCAGGTAAAAAAATATATATCTTTACTGTTTTGTATTCATTTTAACATGTAGTCAATTACAGGACAGCAGCATGCATATAAGAAAGGCTATTAGACACAAGCATGTTACTAAGGAGAGGTTGAGAATGTCTTTCATTTTGGTGTTTGCCTATTTCTGTTTTTCACACCACACAAATACTGTTTTTTCTTTTTTAATGCACTTTTGAGAAGTGTATTTTAATGTTTGCATGGTACACACAGTTTGCATTATTTTTAAGGGGATTCAGTATTCAGTGGGTTTTCCTACTGAAAGAATAATAGTAGTTAAAAGTCAAGACTGGAGGGTGCCTGTGTGGCTCTCCTGGTAGAAGCATAGCTGCATGGTGAGCAGGGTGAGTCGTACATTGCAGGCTCAGGTCCTGGACGGTCTTTTCTGGGGATTCCGAAGGGAGCGTTGGCTATGGCGCTCCTGTGGATTAGGGAGGCTAAACCATTGGGGGACTGTTTCTCCTCATCGAAATACATCGAACCCTGCTGGCCTGGTGCCCAGTGAGCTCAAAAGCGGACACCTGCAGGGCTTGCCTTTGTCCTCCAGAGGCCGGTAGCTCACTGACATCCACTCTCGAGTTCCTGGAAGCTGGCTCGGTCGTGGGATCGGGGGACGTCCCTTCAGTTCTCCTGACCTGTGTGGGGAATTGCTGCGGTGAGGGGAAAAATTGATTGGACATTTCAAATTGTGGAGGAAATCGGGGCTAAAATAATTGGGCACACTAAAAAAAAAAAAAAATCAAGACTGGAATACACTGTAGTTACTATGAACATGTGCATTACAGATTGATTTCTCTATATATGAAGGCAGCTTGATAGTGTGCATCCTTAGCTCTTCCACATTTCTTTATTATTCTGTTTTAGGGATGCTCCCCAGAATACCAGGCTCCAGTCTTGGTTGGTGGAGCAGATCAACAGTGGGCGGTACCCTGGTCTGAGCTGGACTAATGAGGCACTAAAACAGTTTCGAATCCCATGGAAACATCACCACCGGAAGGACTCGACACCTGAGGACAGAATGATATTCAAGGTGGGTTGACGCTAATTTTAAAGATAAAAGATCTGTGATAGTTTGAACCTTCACCCCTGAGGGCAGCTATTGGTATTTAAATTTTCAGGAGTGATATAGTTAATGCAGCAGCTCAATGCCCTACGAGGCGAGGGCTTGTGTAGGAAGCCGTCAGGGGAACAGAAAAATATTTAACCCTTTACAGTGGCTGCCGTCAAACAAAATCTTGGTGGCCTGTTAACACTGCATTGTTGTTTAATGTTTAGCAGCATACATTTTTTAGGTTTTAAATGTTAAAGCGAACACACAAACAGCAAAATAAATAAAATAATAAACTTACCACGCAGGCTTAGCAGCGCTGAATGAAATCATCATCGCTGTCTTCCGATGCAGAGCTATCTGAGTCACTTTCAGTCCACCTTCTGTTTGGTTCAGAAAATTGGGTCTTGAGAATGCTGTCTACAGTCGTGTTAGCACGAAAATAAAAATAGCGACAAAACTTTTTTCAATTGCAGCATCCACGGCTCGGACAGTTTTTGTTTCTGAACTACTACTATGGGTTTCTTTAAAACACAGCACAATACATTCCCACAGTCCCCCAGTGACCTGATGATGCAGGACAAGAACTTCCGAATTTAGTCACGTTAGGATATAACACAGAAGTTTCCTTTGGCCTGGGTCAGTCAGGGCTGGCCAGCACCAGCCCCGGCCCGCAGTTGAAATGAAGCATAAGTTATCCCAGGACTGAAAGTTTGGTGAGGTCAAAACTGCTTGCTTTGCACAAAACTGTGAAATTAAAAGGCACTGCACTCCACTGAATCAAGAGGTCATTATCAGTGGGTGTAGCTGATGTTTCTGGTGATCCGTAAATGAAATACTGGGACCTGCTTCGAAGCCACGAGAAAAAAGTAAACAGACCGAAAGTATATATTATATTAGAAAATGAGGAACATTTTTTAAATAAAAGTAGCAACTACAAAAGAAAGAGTGTTTATTCTCAGTCTGTTCACTTTATATCTAGGACTGGGCAGTGGCGACAGGTCGTTACTGGGAGGGTATTGACAAGCCCGATCCTGCTGCCTGGAGGAGGAATTTCCGGTGCGCTCTGGCTAAAGACAAGATCCTGGTGTTGCGTGCTGATCACAGTCAAGATGCAGTCGATCCACACAAGATATATCAGATCGATAGCAGTAAGAGTTTGGGTGTCTTTTTTTATTTATTTATTTATTTATTTATTTATTTAACCATTTTTAAATCTAATTAAATATGGTGAAGAAAGACAAATGATCAGCTGTAGATCTGGTCCCTCAGTCTCTCACAGATTATTATCTTGCACACTTTGTTTAGGACTGTACATTCAGCCATTACTCAAGATTATAAGCAGCAGTTTTCTGTAAAAGTGTGTTTCCAGTTTTTCCTCCACTTGTATTTCCTTGAGTTTTTCTCTTGTCAATACTGTGTTTTTGCTTTTTTTTATGCAGATGCAGATTCCAGATTGGAAGAAAGAGGCAGGCTGCCATCTCTCCTAAACGAACATTTTAGCAACCGCTTGTCCTTTTAAGGTAGAGTAATCTCCTCTTAACATCCCACATTCTCCTGCTCTATTTCTCTCAAGGTCTGATATACAGTGTAAGCAAATTACATAAAAATGGCATTGTCCAGTAAAACAGAAAGCATGCTGCCTTGCTGCATTGCTAACAGCTAAATGGTGCATATTACATTTAAGAGACAGTCCTATTTAAATTATGCACTGCACAATATTTTCCCCCATTGACAAGCATTGCACTCGATATTAAAAATGTTGGCTGTCTGCAGGCTAGCATGTATGACTATAAGCATTTATTTTTTGTTATATCCTATTTTTGCATATATTTTGCACAAAATGTCATTTGCATCAATAGGGCAAACTCCGTTCAATCAGTGCTCTTATTCACAGAGGAGGCAAGCTTTACACAATTGTGTGAAGTATATGTGAACCAAGGTTGTTTATCTGTTTTAGATCACAGAATTCATCACATTTCGACCTACAATACACCATGAGGGATACCGTAAATACTACAGGTAAAGTATGCATTAAAAATGTGTTGTATTCCTTATGGACTGAAAAGCTAGTGTGAGAAGCTGTATACCCAAATGTTTAAGATGTGCATATTTCCTCATGTTTGATCATGCTTGTGTCATACACATGGGTGGAAGTGGCCAGTGGTCATTTTGACTGAAACTCATGGGGCAAAACCAATTCACATAATATACATTTTATAAAAAAAATCATACACAATCTCTGCTTAACTCAGTCAGATGCCTTAAATACAGAGTTCGTACAGTTTTTCTGATACACATTTCAAGGATATAATTCAAGGAGTTTGTTATGCAATTTCCAATGTGGATAACTAATAACCAACTGTAAAAATAAAGCTTTGCATGAACAGTTTATTTAACTGTATAACAACAAAAATCTAAATTATACTCCCTTTGCGTACAGATAAGCTGGACCAGCAGACTTTATTATTCAGTAAGAGTCAGTTTTGGTATCTATAGGTGAGTGCTTCATTCTAAAAGCTGTACAACAATTCAGTGTTTTAATAAATGTCAGAAACAATAGTCCAATAATTTTGTCCCTCAAGCATAGGCGCCTAACTTAGTTAAAAAGTGTGGAGCAACGTGAAGGACTACCTGCCGAGGGTAGAGGCGCACATTTATTTATTTTATAATTTTTATTTATTTATTTATTTATTTATTTTCAATATCAAAGCTCTAAGAAACCAAGCAAACCTTGGTGTTGTGAAGTTCTGGTTTTAGTAATTGTAAACCGACAACATTGGGCAGGTGTTTCAGTATAAAATGTTACTGAGCATTAATTACAAATACATGCAAATAACACCAAATAGCACAACCAGAAGCAATGGCATCTCTGCACAGTGCTGCACCTAGAATTCCCACATGTAGTTTATTAAAGGAAAGTGTTAATCAAACAAAGAAAAGCAAGTACTGTTCTTTTGAAGGTAAGCATTCCCTAAGTAAGGCAGTTCAAAATACTTGCCATGTCAGTGTTCATGTAGGGTACGCTTTATTGTGTTCTTATTTTATAAATGTCAGACTATGGGCATCTTCTGAATGACATTTTTTTTTTTATTATTAAATTACATTTTAAACCGTTTAAAGGCAAAACCGTAACAAAACACTAATGTGTATACACAGAGCAAAACAATACTGGGGCAAAATATTATAGGCTGCCCCCGCGCCATAGGTCTCAATTAAGTTACAGTTCAACAGGAGAAAAAAAAACTCTAAAAGGTCACAAAAAGGTACATGCGTAACCATTTTACAGTTTTCCATGATAAAAAAATATACCCCCCCCCCCTTCTGATTTATTTGCTATTTCTATACGAGTCATAGGAATGGACCTGGGTGAGGCCATTTTGACAGAATTTTGTCTACATATGGAAAACTTTCACCGACAGATACAGCACACCTGGACGCTAGCAGTCACTTTTTTAATGTTTTGTTCTGACGTCTAGGTTTTCGTTCAAGAAAGAAGGAGAATACCAGTGTGAGATCACAGCTCTGATTTTTGACGTGGCGTCTCCAGCTGAAGTTGTGTATGGGACTGAGCACTGGGAGAAGTGTCCCCTAGACCAGAGCTCCCTGCTTCCTGCCGGCCCGCTGTATAATATAAACAGTCCACACGGAGCATTGGGGCACCTTTCCTTCCCACATTCGGAGTGCTCCTCTGGTCAGTGGCAACTTGAAATTGCTGAAACTCAAGCTATCTTAACAATTTGTTATTTACAGTCCCTGAACTCAAATACATGAGAGGGAATGAATAACAAGCATGAGAACAAGCAGACATGTGTCTAAAGCAGCCACAAAAGTGCAGTCCTGTTGGTGACTATCAGGTAAAACTGTAGCACATGTCACTGCAGATGAGAAAGAAACCCCACATTCACTGGTATATTATTTCAAGAAATCCTGCATTATGTTTTAGAACCAGCAGTCTAAAGATTTCTCTTTAGTGGCATTTTCTGTTTTGTCTTTTTCGGTTTAAATTTAAACTCCTTTCATCTTTTTTTTTTTTTTTTCAGAAGATCAAAATCACTTGATGGTGGCACACTACAAGAATGAAAATGTTGAGATGATTAAACCAAGCGAAGTGACAGAAACTCACATCAAGATAAAAGTGACAGAAATGTCTCTCTTTGGTCTCGTGAGAAGACTCCTGAACTATAAAACTCAAAGTAAAGCTCAGGTGCTTCTGTTTCTCAGGCAGCTGACTGAGATAAAGAAGCTGAATGTTTTCTTGCTCTCCTCAAATGTTGTTTTAGATGATGTAAGTAAAAGACTGGAGAAGCTCAATATTTTCAATACTATTAAATGTAGTCATTCAATTTTTGACCAGCTCTTGCTATTCCAGGTTTAATGAACACTTTTTTCACCCCTTCAAAGGTGCAAGAGAAACAAAAAGGCAGTATTTTCATTGAGACAAGTTCACACTGTGTTGTGTTGGAAGAGGAAAAGTACAGCGTTTCATGTGACCAGGAAAATGCTCATGTACAACCAGACGTAAGCTAAGCTTTTAACATTTACTTTATATAGACTGGCCTTCTGAAACACAAAGCTGTTTGTAATGTAATATGTCACGATGTAAAATATAAGCATTTTAGCTGATATTTTTCACATGTCTAGTGGAATCCATAACCATTTTGTCATTCCCACAATTGAAGTTCTGCAGGTTTTATTTTCACCATGACCTGACATGGCAGACACAGTATTACCATTCCAATGATATATCGATTGGTTCTCATGGTTCAGCCCTGAGTGGGTTCTGTGTGGGATATGCAAAGAAAGCTTTCCCCAGTATACAGTACTTTACTAAATTGAATGGTAACATGGAATTGAACAAATCACTACATGGTAGCTCATGTGTCCACCAATAACAAAATAACAGCAAAAGCATTTGTCACAGGATATACATGTTTGCTTTTCTGATTAGGTTGGGTAATAAATACTATGTGTAGGAACTTGAACACAAGTAGACCAAAACTAAACCTTATAAAAGATTTGTTTCCCTACACTTTTACAGACGTATGATTTTGTAAGAGACTACGGTCCCAACTTCCCCCCAACATTTGAAATCTTTTTGAACAATGACGTTAAAGGTCTGACTCTTGAGGTTTTCAAAAGCACCAGAAGGGATGCTTCGGTCTGGTCTCGCAGAGTATGGCTTGATGGTAAGAGGGTTCATTTGTAATTAAGTGACCTAAAAAACTAGCAATAATTAAATTGCCAGCTTTTGATAATGCCATGCCTGAATTTGAATTCATTAATAACTATTTTAATTAAGTGAATCTGTTCAACTGGAATTTCTTTGTTTTTCAACTGGAAATACAAATGTGGAAAACTTCAATAATGTTATTATTAAATGTAAGTGATTTTTTGAAATGTAATATCTATACACATATACTCTAAACCAGTGGTTGGCAATCTTTTCAGCTCAAGTACCAGTGTTTCCAGCAGGGACGGCCAGGTGTACCAGTGACTATGTGCAATCTGAAACGGCTGTTGTAAAACCGAGACCTACCCCATTACAAGCAGGTTTGTTGTTTCTGTACTCACTTGTTTGATGCCTCATTCTGCTAAATGGTTAATCTATGCAGCTGATGATTGTAATGATATCATTACATTTTTCAGAGCAGTACACTTCCTAATTACAGTCAGCATTTCTGCGTTCTGCTTTCACGTTTCTTTAAATGGTCAGTTTATGGAATAAAGCTGACCCTGCTTTAGTACAAGACTCACGCTACATTACTGTTTTCATTGGTAACAGTATTCTGAAATTACCGTGCTTGCTTCTTTGGCTTAAGAAATATTATCAGCTCGTCATCTAACTGGGGAATCTGCTGCACAATTAAATCATCCTTAAACTCCTGAGGGTAAACAATGCAACTAAATATATTATATCTGGGATGCAAGATGCAACAGACGAAAAAAATCGGTTCGTGTTGACTCAACACGTTGGGTTATGGAGTTCACAAAGATGACTTTTCAGCTGGGTACGGTGACCTTTTCACTTTCTTTTTTGTTTAATTGTTGAGCTTTTTGCTGCATCACAGCCCTTCATTAATTATTTTCTTTATTTTAAGTTTACAAGGCATGTTGTTAATGCATGTGTGCAACACACAAACCTGAAGTTTATTTTTCTTAAATGCAGCTGCTCATTTTAAGCAATTTTTTTTACACAACAGTACTCACTCACTTTTGGTCACCATCATAACTGTTGCATGAAACTGGGGTTCCCGTATTCTGCTGCACTTAGCAGTAGCAAACACATGTTGGTATTCGTCTGCATGACTGATGGTAAAAAGCCACAAATGTTCAGTACAAAAGCTTCAAACTTTACCTAATCAGGACAGACCTTTTAGTTTGTTTGCTGGTTTTGTTAATACCAGTAATATCCAGCCATGAAAAATGAAGAGGCACTATTAGAAGAGCACCAATTAAAATACAGAACAGATCATTTCATTCCGCCGCATTCATTCTGCATGTTGAAGTAGAAAGAAGTCTTAGTTAATCGACTTGTTTCACTTTTTAATAAAAATAGTCGGCAAAAAACATATTTAAAGGCAGGTACATTCATCAGGAAAAAAAAAAAAAAAAAAAAAAAACTAAATATATTTTAAATACTGATATTGCATTGAAATAAAGACAAAACATCAATCAAAGCAACTGCCTATACCTGCCACTCAGGAAAGGAGAGAAGTGGGGGCTACAAAGACTCGACATAAGTAAATAGACACAATTTAGCACATGCTGTCGAGCTGCACACTGTTGACTCAACTCGAAACAGCCATGTATACACATGGCCTATTCACAGAGCCCAGTGCTTGGGTCTTGGGACTCGGCTGTGGCGACGCCGCAGAATCCCTATATATATATACAGTATATATATATATATAATATATAAGGCATATTTATGTATAGTACGTTGGTGTCTATCAGGGACAAGCCACCGAACCCCTGCCTACAATGACCTAATAATATTCAGAAGCTTTAATATTGTTACAATGTGTATAATCCGGGTCCACTGAACTGCATTTTACAAGCCGCTTCCACTAAGCGGTCTAGCATTGGAATAATAATAAGCAGAATTCGCTAAATTGCGGTCTACCAAGGGAATGCATTATTCTTTATTATTAGGCTGATATGTACTTCTGTTTAATCAACATTTATTACTTTGCCTTACCTTGAAAAAAACAAAGTCGCTAATCCTTGATTGTTTGGAAGCCATTCGAACACGTTTAACTAACAGCTCTGGGGGTATGAACTGAGTCGTACGGTGTCTCTGTAGTCTGCAGTGACAGTACAAGATTTCGAAGAGCACACGGGCTGTAGATATCGGCGGGACTTGGGAATGCATGTATACACACAATGAGGAATGAAATGCATTTTATTTTGTGGCAAAACAATGTGTAAAAGTGTCTAAATAAATAATTAGTATGATTTTAACCGAGGCCCGTGCCTTGGGTGCCTCATAGCTGGCAACGGCCTTGTGTGTGTGTGTGTGTGTGTGTGTCTCTCTTTCTTTCTCTCTCTCTCTCTCTCTCTCTCTGTAATATATATATATATATATATATATATATATATATATATATATATATATATATATATATAATGTATATTGTACGTTTTATTTTCTCAGGTTTCCCTGGTAAGTGGCAATCACTTTTCTTTCAACACAGGTTAACACACCCTGTTAACTATGTGGTGTAGGCGATAGCCAAGACAGGAGACCTATATTAATAGCCAAAGAAAACCCTGCTATTTTGTAACCCTGTATTTACAAATGGAAACAAAATACAATAGTGAATACTATAAAGTGACCCCATTAAAAACTCCCATTGCATTGAGGTTTGAATGTACTCCCAGCTAAGTTCAGGACTCAAACATCCAGTCTTAATGCAATCTCTATTTGTTTTGCTTTTTGAATACAGACACATAAAAACATACACATTATCAACACAATATATTTACCTACATCAAAAAATGAGCTTTTTTTATTAACAAATCTTTTAAAAAAATCAGTTTAGAATACATTTGTAAAAACACAAAACCTCAACATCTGAAAACAATAACCAATGTGTGCAAATAACGTGTGCTGAACGGCGTTCGTGTGGAAATAACTACCAGGGCTGGAGAGTTCTTGCTGTATTTTGAGTGCTGGATTAGTGATGGCTTGTTGTGTCTCAGGTGAGAGGTTGAAGGCTCTGCGTTGCTGTATTTTGACTGCTGGATTAATGATGGCTTGTTGTGTCTCAGGTGAGAGGTTGAAGGCAGTGCGGACGAGGCTCATCGAGGGGCTGAACGCCTCAGTAATCCGGGACCTGCTGGATGACATGCTGCACATGAATGTGTTGAACGATGGCGAGGTGGAGAGTGTGAAGGAGGGGCAGACCTGCACCAAGGACAAGGCCAGCTGCCTGATCGACATGGTGAGGAAAAAGGGGACTTCCGCAAGCAAGAAACTCATCTACAAACTTGCAGAGAGGGACCCTGCCTTATACGTCGCACTCGGGCTTCACATTCAATCAGTCGACTAAGAAGTGAATAACTGCTTATAATAGATTCTTCAATATAAAACCCTAATCCATCAAAACAGAACTAAAAAATTACCCTCTGATATCTGGCCTATTCTAAATCCAGTGTCACTGCACACTATTGTCTCCATAGAAAAGCATTGCACTCTGCTGTATCAGGACAGCTCAACCAGCTTGTATTCAACCTCCAGTCTTGGAGGACTAGCTAGGGTTTCATTTACAAGGCAGGGTGAACTACACTATAATAATGTATCCTCCAAGTCTCAGTGAGAAGGCTTTTAGAAATGCTACGACAATGGTAAATGTTTGAAAAAGAAGGTTTTACCATGGAGGGGAACCCAGGCTTTCCACTAAACACAATACAACTCCAGCAGCGAGTACAAATAGCCAAATAAAACGTATCAAAAACAAAAGCATGTATGCCTAATAAATTGTGATTGATTGATTGGTTTCATTTACAAAGCAGGGTGAATTATCCTAATATATTCTCCAAGGCCTGGACCAAATCAAAACATTGACAACCCTCTAATCACAATTTACAAAACTGTATTTAATAGTGTTTTCTTTTTTCTGTAAGAATCTTATTTCTTCTACTCATAAAAGCTCCCGCCATCAAATTCTAAGTTGTTTTTGCTTATGAGTTATAACTAATACTTTTGTACTGTGAGTTTTGAGACTTACATGTGTTTTTTTTATAGAAACGTTTTCATACTAACTTTTGAACTTGATAACATTCATTTAAAAATCCGGGTGTCTACTTCACAGTCTTGCACCAGGGCCCAGTAAATCCTAGCTCCGACACTCGTGGAAAGTGTCATACACCCATGTATCTGGACTTTGTTTTGTTTATCCAATGAGACACCAGTTATATATTCCACCCCACAGAACCTTGTCCACTCCCCACAATACCTCCCAGGTTATTTGGGAGTTGATCTAAAACTGGGCACCATATGTTCAGAAAGACTCCTCATCCTCCCTCAATACAGCACTCAGTCTTTCAAGGGGGAGGGCTTTAACAATCTCCCCGTACCACTGATTGACACTTGGTGGGTTGTATCAAATCCAGTTTATCCAAATGCATTTTCTGGCAACAAACAGCTTTCAGTTTCAGTTGGGCGGGACTTAGCGTAATCCAATTGGGACGCAGGCCCAGAATAAAGAGCCTGGGATCCTTGTCCAACCTGCAATCAAACATGATCTCCAATTCCAGCCGGATCCCGTTCCAAAAGGAAGTTATCACTGGGCATGTCCAGAAGCAATGGAGAGGAGTTCTAATGTCCTTTTTACATTCAGAGCAGGTCGGTGAGATCCGTGGGTTTATTTTATGAGATGTAAGGTGTTCTATGCACACGATGCTAAATCTTATGCTTGCTGTATTGCACAAGCCTTCTCTTCAGGTGATCCACCCAGATACCTCTCCCAAGATCCAGGACCCCATTGACATTACAGATAACACGGAAATCACTGAGTAGAAAGGAGACAATGCATTTTTTGGAATTCATGATTTTAAAAGAATATTGTCTACGTGGGTCAGCACAGGTAATCCTGGAGAAAGCACACGATTTGTTTACTTGGAATATCATATTTATTGTATCATATACATTATTGTATCTATCATATAAGTCAGCAATACACAAACTGTTTTCAAGATCAAAAAAATGAAATGAATAAATGGTGACCAAAGGGATATGTTACTGACAGTATCGGGTGATGAGGTCTCAGGCTGGTGCAGGGCTGTTTTCTTACTCATTGACTTATAATAATGGGATGCTGTGTCAAAGTGGTGAATGGTTACAGATGTGTGCAGTGCAGAACGGATACAAAATACACAGACAATGATTTCCAGGTGCAAGGGTGTTTATTGTTTTTACAATGTCCAGAGCCTTAGGGCAAACACCTGTAAATAATAAATGTTGGAAGTGATACAGCGGCGTGTATCACTTCGTTTGTAATCGTCGGGTTTGACCCGAAACCAATAACAAAAAGTCCCGTTCTTTCCTCACCCACACGTAACACAGAACACAAAGACACAGTGTTATTTTAGTGCGTGAAACTAGTGCTGGTGGTGAAACAGAGAAGTGCTGGTGTCCGGGTTTGTTGCTGGCCTGCGGCTGCAGCTCCAGATAGTGTTAGTAGTCTTTAGAAACAAAACAAACAAACACAACACTCACATTTTATTTATCACTGCAGTCTCCTTCTTGATTGTTCTAACCATTTACAAAGGAACAGATCACTTACGCTATGTCCCCTATTTATATCCTCGCTCATGACCCCTAAGTTAACGAGCGCATCCGCTCCTCCAATCCTCGGAGGCCACACCGTTTACCATCTGGGTCATTGGGTTTGGATACCATAGCCCCACCCCTTTCCTAAATGACCGACTTCCACCTACCCTACGGAATAAATTGTCGTGCCATTTAGTTAAGGGTAATCTGTTCTTTTTACACAGTGCCCTCACAGGTCGAGAGGGAGATCTAACACCAAGAATCATTTGATCTCTGTCACATATCCCACCGCTCAGAGTGGAGCCGAAGGAACACTCGCTTAAATCTATCTTTCCCATTACTCCCCGCTCCTGGGAAAAATAATCTGCATTTTGGTGGTCTTTCCCCGCACAGTGTACCATGTGGTTTTTGGGATTGCCGCATCCACCAAGGCCTGGAGCTTAGTGACAACGGGTTTCACCCTGCCATTCCCCATTATAAATCACAAATATTGTGTCTCTTTCTTGGCAAACGCACATTTTCGCAAGTTAGCTGTCTCACCAGGTGGATCTGTAAATCACTACATCATCAATATACGCTGCCGCATATTCACGATGTGGATGTAAAACCTGGTCCAACAGTCTCTAGAAGGCAGCGGGTGCACCATGTAGCCCAAACGTAAGTTGAATCATAATTGTAGTAGGGTATTTGTATTGTGATGTAATGTTTATACTAACCACTCACTTCCGGTAGCTCATGAATATTAATATAAAACCGTCTACAAGTCTTTTCTGCACACATACAATGTGCCTATTTGGCCAGTAGGGGTCATTCATTACTATACCAATAATAATTTGTAATTAAGTATAACTACCATAAATATAAAATGTTCTATGTCTATGATAACTACCAATATAGCGTTTTTCCAAAAAGTAAGAAGTTAAATTACCTTATAATAATAATAATACTAATGTATGTATTTGGCTGACACTTTTATGCAAAGTGACTTACAGGGGTACAATTAATTATTTTTACATACAAATTCTGGTACCCATTTATACAGTTGGATTTTTACTGTAACAATCTGGGTAAAGTACCTTGCTCAAGGGTACAGCAGCAGTGTCCCACCTGGTATATAAGAGCTTCAACATTTGTGTAACTTTCCATTGGAAATGATGGGGCTAAATATTCTAAGAGTTGTATCTTAAAAAAAAAAAAAAAAAAAAAAAAAGTGCTATACTAGGATTTTAATAAGAACATTTAAGGTACAGTAAAGCATGATATGAAAATAGTGTTATCTTGCATAAACTAATAATTACAACGTTAAGGATTTTTTCCTGTAAACCTTCCTTTGACACCTTTAATCCCCTTACTTTTTTCTGATGAAAGAACATAAAATTAATATCTTCAAGTGGAGGGTATTTGTCCTGATGGAAAATTGCACACGTTAATAGGGAGTAACGTTACAAAAGATATATGACATACCTTTACAGATTAAATGAGGTATTGCACAGACTAATAAAAAAAAAAAGCAAACGACAACACAAATAAACAGCACATTGATAGAAGATTTACATTATAATTTTAATATGATTTGGAAAGACAGGAACAATTTAGAGATTTAACCCTGTAGGGAGGAAATACACTAATCAACCCATTGGTCATCATCTTTAAAATCCTCCTCATCATCCTCCTGCTCCTCCTCCTCATCCTCATCTTAGGCTGTGCTTGACCTACCACTTCACCTTGGGGGACCTTGTCTGTGCAGCTTGATAATAAGTAACATAAATGTTCTCATCTTTTACAAAGAGAGATTTTATGTAAGGGAATAGAGAAAGAAATGTAATAATGTGTAATTTTAAATTATAGTTGATTGTAATAGAAATGTAATAGTAAGATACATAGGAAAAGGAACATATTATTATTATTATTATTATTATTATTATTATTTAGTTATTTGGCAGACGTCTTTATCCAAGGCAGCTTAGTGTTTTTCAAACATTAAAATACAATATACTATATATTTATTTTTCACCAAGAAAGCAACAATATGTTTGGAGGAAGAGAGAAGAATTTAAGGAAAAGTTCATCCTGCCCAGTGTTAAACATGGTTGATGTAGTGTGATGGCATGGGCTTGTTTTTCTTCCTCATGCACTTGGAGACCTTTGTATTGTAGAAGGATCCATGAATCCTGGAGGTTGTGTGGTTATGGTTATGAGGCTCACACGGCAGTTTTCACTCACCCACCCTGCAATGAACTTCATTGGCAGATATGTGTGGTCATGTACCACACTGCCGCAGTCGTCAAATGGTGAATTTCCCACATTAGCTTCTAAAATTCTCCTTCCAGACGGCACTTGAACAAAGTCTGTCTTGTCCTGTGCGGTTACATTTCCTGTTGTTCCTCCTTGAACACCACAGCGCGTCACAAGGTGACGGAAGGCAGCCTTGAACTGTCCAGCCGACAGTAAAAATTTAAAAACAAAAAGATACAACCCACAATAGGTAAAAGCTCAATTTTCAAACATTTTGTATTGGCTGCGTGCTTTCACAAATGCATACGTCTGAAATTTGCTTCACAATTACATGAAGCAGAATACATAGAATAGTATATATCATAAGAAACACCCTCCAGCTTTGCACAAGCAAAAACTAAAACTCAGAGTAACAAAATGGCAGTAAACATTGACATTACCCAATCTCCGAACAGCGTTGAAGAACAGCTCCACATGGTCTTGTCTGACCTCGTAGGTCAACACATATTCTGCTTGGTAAGAGTTTCTGGAAGCAGCTGTAGCAGTGAGATAACTACGACAAATCCTGTGGTAACTGTATGTCTGGGAAACATAAGCATTATTACACCACCTATCTTACAGACATGAAAAGCCTTACAGAAATCAAAAGGAGGTAACACAATTTTACACTGTCACAGTGCCATGGAATTAGAAGCAATCGCTACACAAATGTATCAGGCTATAGTTCAGGTATCAAATTCATATTCACTATATATGTTTTATATCTGTAAGTCATAAATGATAATTTACCTTGCTGTGCAATAGTTTGGCTTGTTGTCTTTTGTCTTTAAGGATAACAAATAGGCTCTTGTTTCCTGCAGAAAACCACTGGTGCTATGATGTGGCGCAGTGCAGCTTGTGTCCTCCAGTCCGGGGTTTCTGCTGTTGAAGACATTAAACAGTCGACCCACAGTCTAAAAGAAAAACAGAAAACAAACGTTATATAGTACAAGTCACAATTACCACACGCACAACACAACGACCCCATTCACCTTCCTCAATGAAATGTACAGTTGGCATACACCCAGAGAATTTAGATTTCAGATATAATTTATTGAAAAAGCTTGTCACAAATGCAACATTTAAAATCAATTTGACAATAAAATCTGGAAATAAATCTTTGAGGTTAGCAATTAAATCAGAAAAAATAAATCTGGGTTTTGTCCAAATAAATTATTTATCTATGACCAAGATACTCGACTCCGCCTTTACTTCGTTCTGTCACACTGCGCACAAAGGGTTATGGGATAAGGAGAGAGGTCGGGAGAAATGTGCTAAAGCATATTGTGCAATTTGATTATATCGCTTTACTCAAAGACCAAAGAAGCTGTCTCTTATCTGTTTCGTTCTTTGCTTGCTTGGTATTTTTTCCATTTCGCAATTTGAGAAAATGATTTTCTCAAAACCTCTAATAACCATTTCTTCTTTTTTGTTTCGTTCTTTGCTTGTTTGATATTTTCCGTTTCGCAATTTGAGGAAAACAATTGCTTGAATTTTGTTCTTTGAGAATGTGTAAATGCACAAATTGCGAAATGGATATACTATATATATATATATATATATACACACACACACACATTGACTGTATTTTGTTTTCACATAAGCACTCTGAAAAGCACGTTCTATAAAATATAGTGCTATAGCTCTGTGAAATGAGTGTACAAATCAGCGCTTTTAAAACTGTATACATTTATTTGAATGAACTGAGAATAAATATGGGAAAAAATGATTGTGCAAGTGTTCTTGCTGAAGATGTGATCTTGCTGAAGATGCTGACTGAACGTCTCGTGCAGCAGACAGTGCTTGGCCAGGTTTTGCCTTGTACTTCGTTGATGTTCCAGTAACTTTTAAGGCTACTTCCACATCGATAAGCAGTCACAGACATTTCCCTGCTTTGTAAACTAGTGCTGGACAATAATTGGACCTAAATGAATGATTTGTGTAATATAAAATTTGCGAAGGTATTCATTTAAAGGCTGGCAAGCGTTTACTTCAAAAATGTCATTTTTATTATTTTCCTTTAACCAGTCTGTTTGTTTTTGGGTATTTTTTAAATGTCTTTCTATTTCAATTAAATCAAGTTGCTGTTCGGTAACGCTCCCATGTCTAGCACTAGTAGTAGGTTTTTCAGTTTGTACTCCTGTCTCTCTACTATATACAGTCTATATAAACAGCTGAAAAAATGAGTTCAGTAGCTTCTCATTAAAATATCTTTCACAAGAATCAAAATATTGATCATATCTGTAGCACCTGCACCACTTTCACCTTGACTGAACCAATTCAATTAAAACAAAATCTTGTTCAATATATAAGCTTTTCTTCTTTTTTACTCACTTTAAGTGAAATTGTTAATACACTTGTGAACAAATAGTTCAGTTTCAAAGCTCAAAAGTTTGTTTTTCACCATCATCCAACATCTTTTTGTTTCCTTTTTGAATCTGGGAGTAAATGGAGGCACACAGTTTGCTGCCTGTATGTCAAAGGTACATTTTTACATGTACATAGAATGGATATACCCTTTCTGTCCACTTTATTAGCAGCTGTCTGCCCCATTGGATCTGGCATTGCCATGATGTAGGGCATGTTCTCCTGGTATATCCTGGATACCTTGATTACTGAAGAAATGCTGTAGGTTACTTAAGCACTGCTGCAAATCAAGTGCACCCAACAATGCTGCACTTGTACCCTGATGCAGATGATAATGCACCCATGCACCGTGCCAGAAGTAGGGGCAGGAGCATGACAGAGACTTCAGGCATCTTTCATGGCCACCACAATCCCAAGATCTCAATGATGAATGATGCATTCATCACTCCAGCTTGTTGAGTCTATGTCACGTCAAGTCAAGGCTGTGATTACTGCAAATGTTTTTGCAACTCGATACAGGGTGCAGGTCCTAATAACATGTCAGGGTAAAGTAGGTCACAGTGAGAAACTTTTCATGTTACTGATGGATCTCATTTTAAATGTATATCTGACCATGCTTGTTATTTCTGCAGAAGACCACAAGTACATGTCCAGACCACAGTAGCGCTTCAATGCACGCTGCCCTTACAGCTGTATTTTCAGCTTTAAATCACTTCCTGAGGTGGTCTGAAAACATCTTAAAATAAGCCTGCACTGATTGGTCACAATGTGTGAATGTGAAAGTCAGAAGGAACAGGGGCAGCTCTTCCTCTCTTCATTAGAGCACTAGCTATGGAGATGGAACACGTTTACAATGGGCTGCAGACACCAACTCAGGATATCTACTCTGGTATCTCACCAGGGGTGAAACAGCCTGGAAGACACACAGGTAATTAATGATCCTGGATCTTCTCATATCTATATATATATATATATATATATATATATATATATATATATATAAAAAAAGTGTTTAATATGTAGATCTCTGTTTCCGCCCCGAGACATTGCACAATTTTTTTTTTTATATGGGGAAGATAAACGCTTTACACAAGTTAATGATTCAGTCACAGACAGTTCCACATACAGTGGCAGCAACTGTTGGGACAACAATCAATAATTCTATAATATCACGCTAAAATGGGGTGCTTTAAATTCTGTGAAAAAGCGCAGTGATTTCGAATATGTGGCAAGGCTCCAACCATCCATAACCATCCAATATACGGACAGCTGGAACCTTATATTGAGAGGAAGTGTGAGAACTGCCAGTGACTATCTATACAGAACGGATACTTTACTTGTTTTCAGGGTATTGGCGCAGCAAAAGTAAATCAGCCAAAAAGCACCATTCCACATTTAATTTGTAGTTCTCAACAATCTAATGTGAAATGTAGAAAAAAAGTAAATACCTGTGATAAAGTAAGAGAAACAAGTCACCAAAGGTAGAAAATGTCCTTCTCCTTCTCTTTCTTTTTCTTGTTCTTCCACCGTATTTTTTACAGACCCCCAGGCACTTTTATCTACCCATATGTATATTACATCTGATTTTAATGACAATTAACTTGTTTTGTCAACATGGAAATATAGTGGGGAACACACTTATTGTGACATCTATATCATTTATATTACATTATTTATTTCTGTTTTAAAATGGAACATTTGCCTGCAGAAAAATCTTTCTTTATATAAATATAAAAAAGTTCTGGTATATGTGGGATTTGAAACCTTCAGTTTGCAAGCATGTTATGTTAACTGTCAGTGCTACACAATTAGTTGAGAGAAGCAGTATTTTGAAAGGTGAAATCAGCCAGCTGAGAATTCTCGGGACACATATTTGAGATTTTTTGAGCTATCACTCATCTTCATCTTCATCATCCTCATTCTGAGATTTTGACCTTGAACTCTGAATATTTTTGCTTTCCTGTCAGTGTAATGCTCATTGTGGTCCCTATTGGTGCAAGGAAGTACGGTTTCCTCTTTCGATACTGGTTGATGAGTGTAACGCTATTTGTGGTCCCCACTTGACAAAAAGGATCATTAATTTCTGAGAATTAGCTATACTGAACGATATATATATATATTTGGTAAAAATAAAACATAAATAAATAAATACATTGATATAAATATTGAAATAAATGACTACATAGAAATTTGTGTATTTATTTATTTATCTTGATATTTATTTATTTTTCACTATCATATAAACACTGCCATTTAACTGTATGAAATGAAAATAAATATTCAACAGTTCTTGTTCAATTGTATATTAGTGAAGATTTTTGTACATAAAGGTTGTCATGCTTTCATATATTTAAAAAAAATATATATATATATATTATTATTATTATTTATTTCTTAGCAGACGCCCTTATCCAGGGCGACTTACAATTGTTACAAGATATCACATTATTTTTACATACAATTACCCATTTATACAGTTGGGTTTTTACTGGAGCAACTTAGGTAAAGTACCTTGCTCAAGGGTACAGCAGCAGTGTCCCCTACCAGGGATTGAACCCACAACCCTCTGGTCAAGAGTCCAGAGCCCTAACCACTATTCTACACTGCTGCATCCATATATATATACACGGAGTGTACAAAACATTAGGAACACCTTCCTAATATTGAGTTGCACCCCCTTTTGCCCTCAGAACAGCCTCAATTAAATAATGCGGGGCATGGACTCTACAAGGTGTCGAAAGCGTTCCACAGGGATGCTGGCCCATGTTGACTCCAGTGCTTCCCACAGTTGTGTCAAGTTGGCTGGTAGTGGATCTCTGCTCTGAATAGCTCGTTCCATCTCATCCCACAGATGCTCGATTGGATTGAGCATATATACAGTGTGTATATATATATATATATATATATATATATATATATATATAGACGTGCTTAAATTTGTTGGTACCCTTACAGTTCATTGAAATCATGCTTCATTCCTCCTGAAAAGTGATGAAATTAAAAGCTATTTTATCATGTATACTTGCATGTCTTTGGTATGTCATAGAATAAAGCAAAGAAGCTGTGAAAATAGATGAATTATTGCTTATTCTACAAAGATATTCTAAAATGGCCTGGACACATTTGTTGGTATCCCTTAGAAAAGATAATAAATAATTGGATTATAGTGATATTTGAAACTAATTAGTTTCTTTAATTAGTATCACACATGTCTCCAATCTTGTAATCAGTCATTCAGCCTATTTAAATGGAGAAAAGTAGTCACTGTGCTGTTTGGTATCATTGTGCACCACACTGAACATGGACCAGAGAAAGCAAATGAGAGTTATCTGAGGAGATCAGAAGAAAATAATAGACAAGCATGGTAAAGGTAAAGGCTACAAGACCATCTCCAAGCAGCTTGATGTTCCTGTGACAACAACAATCGCAAATATTATTAAGAAGTTTAAGGTCCATGGAACTGTAGCCAACCTCCTAGGCCGACTATAAGAGGAAAATCGACCCCAGATTGAACAGAAGGATAGTGTGAATGGTGAAAAAGAACCAAAGATAACTGCCAAAGAGATACAAGCTGAACTCCAAGGTGAAGGTACGTCAGTTTCTGATCGCACCATCCGTCGCTTTTTTGCGAAAGTGGGCTCCATGGAAGAAGACCCAGGAGGACTCCACTTTTGACAGAAAAACATAAAAAAAGCCAGACTGGAATTTGCTAAAATGCATATTGACAAGCCACAATCCTTCTGGGAGAATGTCCTTTGGACAGATGAGTCAAAACTGGACTTTTTTGGCAAGTCACATCAGCTCTATGTTCACAGACAAAAGAAAAAATGAAGCTTTCAAAGAAAAGAACACCATACCTACAGTGAAACATGGAGGAGGCGCGGTTATGTTTTGGGGCTGCTTTGCTGCGCCTGGCACAGGGTGCCTTGAATCTGTGCAGGGCACAATGAAATCTCAAGACTATCAAGGCATTCTGGGCGAAACGTACTGCCCAGTGTCAGAAAGCTCTGTCTCAGTCGCCAGGTCATGGGTCCTCCAACAGGATAATGACCCAAAACACACAGCTAAAGCACCCAAGAATGGATAAGAACAAAACATTGGACTATTCTGAAGTGGCCTTCTATGAGTCCTGATCTGAATCCTATCGGAACATCTATGGAAAGAGCTGAAACTTGCAGTCTGGAGAAGGCACCCATCAAACCTGAGACAGCTGGAGCAGTTTGCTCAGGAAGAGGGGCCAAACTACCTGTTAACAGGTGCAGAAGTCTCATTGAGAGCTACAGAAAACGTTTGACTGCAGTGATTGCCTCTAAAGGTTGTGCAACAAAATATTAGGTTAGCGGTCCCATCATTTTGTACATCGTGTCACAAAGACGGCCGGAGTGGGTGGCGCGCCAGACCAGAAGCATCCGGCCTCCCTCAAGGTCTGCCCACCCATCCGCCTCCAGCTCATCCAGAACTCTGCTGCCCGCCTGGTGTTCTTCTCTGCCCCGCCCGCCCACGCCATTCCACCACTCCGCCGCCCACTGGCCTCGATCACCGCCGCATCCAGTTCAAGACCTTGTACTAGCCTACAGATGCCTTGACCAGACTGCACCCAGCCACCCAGACCCTCATCTCCCCACACCCCCACTGACCCTCTCCGTCCGCCTGCACTAGAAGACTAGTTTCACCTCCGCTTACGCCCCTGCTCCAGAGCTCGCCTTCTCCACTCTTGCTCCGCAGTGGTGGAATGACCTTTCCCATAGATGTCAGGACTGCCCAGTCCCTGACCACATTCCGGGCGCCTTAAGACTCACCTCTTCAAACAGCACCTGTAGAACTCCTCTGTTTGTATCCTGGGACACTATCACCCTTCATGTAAATGTGCTTTATTTTGCTCTTATTCGGCCCCCCGATTTTACTGCATTTAACTCATCAGAA